>OY986060.1:24984923-25098372 GCA_963920205.1 Stenodema calcarata
CAAATACTTTTATGCCGTAGCGCTTGGGTTTGTTTGGTAAGTACTGCCGAAATGGGCAACGTCCGCGAAAAGGTATCAGTTGTTCATCAATTGTCAAGAACTCGGAAGGGGTAAAAGGCTTGAGAAAGTTATCTTGAATGAGAGACATTAATCCACGAACGGCTGCTAACTTGTCTGTAACTAATCGCATGCCTCGGGAAGATTTGTTGTCGAAACGTAGGCATCGAAGCAAGAATAGAAATCTATCACACGACATAGTTAGTGAAAATATTACTGGCCCATCCTTGTCCCATAAATCCTTGAAATTCAAATGTGCTCCTCGATAAACGCCACTTAGAATTAGGAGCCCAATCAGTGCCTTTATTTCATTGTCGTCAGTCTCTCGGGCTGCTCTTTCACGTTTATACATCAACTTGAGGGAACCAATGTAAATATTGGTGTTTTCTACTATCAAATTGATCACGTTATAATTGAAGAATATTGAGAAGGCATCGTACTCAGTATTAATTTGTCGAAATTGTGATTTCACCCCTGGCAAATGAGTGATGATGTCTCTTTTACGCCTTCGAGATGAAGTTCGAACGGGATCACTGAACCATTTGATGCTCCCGTCCTTCGAAAGAAAGTGATTTAGGTTATCTGAACTCTCTACATCTTCATTTTCTTCATCACTGTTAGCTGATATAGTGGACTCACTGTCGTGATTGCTTTGTGAAATGCAATCGTCTAAATTACTATCCGAATCACTGTTATCGAAAATTGCCTCTTCTTCACCATCAAAAATAGGATCTTCTCGTTCTTGCCTCTCTAGTTCAGCGATAAGTTGATCGGGGGTGACAAACTTATCCATCTAACCTTCAGTGGGTTCGGAATTTAGAGGAATATAAAAATTCACCTGGGAGAATCAAAACGTCACACGTCGTGGGTCGAACTTGCAAGGGATAGAGGAGCACAAACGCTGGCGTCGGGTCAAAGGGGGACAAGGTTTGGTACACAGGCACTGGCGTCGGGTCAAATAGGCTAAAAAACTACGATGTGGTTGTCTGTCAAGAGCGGAACCGATACTAAATCGGGCAGAACTACAGAAAAGTTGATTACAAAAAAGAGTGGGGCAATCAGCATAGGAATGATACCAAAGTTCAATAGAATATAACCAAGTGGGTCAGTATGACCCAGCGCCAGTAATTAAGTACTTATTGCAATTTGAGACTGATAATGAGCTGTTTGCAAATAATTGTCTGATAACTACTTTATTACATCTTATTAATCTATTTTCAAGTTCCGATTCACAGTTGAATGTATTTTATTTAGATGTCGTAAAATTCGAAAACGATGGAATGACGAAACCTGTCGACTACTGACTCAAGTGATACTGTCGACTTCTAACACATGTAGGTCAACTACTAGTGCAAAACCATGTCGACTACTGAAGAAAATGTTGGTCACTGGTATCGACTACTACCTAGAGCATTGGGATTTTTTACAAAACTTCTTTTTCCCTGTTCAAACCATGTTGAATAATATTTCCCGCTTCCAGGTCTTTTAGGGAAGGATCTTGGGTACACAATGAACAGGTTTGCAATGAGAAAAAAACCGAGTGAATATTGAAATGTCATCCATTTCTGACCTATATTTAAAATTTCAAGTATCTAGCTCATCATCAAAATTTAATTTGTTTAAACAAATAGGTATTATTTAAACAATTTTACAGACAAGAAACCGAGTGAATATTGCATTGTGATCCAGTTCTGACCTATTTTCAAAATTTCAAGTCAATAGCTCAGCATCAAAATTTAATTTGTATTATTACAAAAAGGTATTATTTAAACATATTTACAGATGAGAAACCGAGTGAATATCGCAATGTGGTCTATCCCCGACTGACGGTTAAAATTTCTAGACTGTAGACTAATTGAGATTATCAATTATCACTAATTATTAACAATTTTATCAAGTACCTACCTACCTAGTGAAAATTATTATAATTTATTGTTAGGTATTAATAATTTGTATTTATTATTAATTATGATTAATTAATACGATATAATTCTGGGGTTTTTAATACTACGTCGGTAATAATTTTTCTATAAAAGAAGTACCTACCAACAAACATTCGAAATTACCTTCATTTCCGTAGCACGAAACGCACCTCAGAACAACCAACTCGACATCACTTAAGCCATATGATGTTCCAAAGAGCTTGTTAGTATGAAAATGGACCTGTATTTCAACAGTTTGATTCACGATCGTGTTGTGAGGCACAATCTTTGAGCCCTCATTGTGAACGAAAGGCTGGTCGTACAAAGCTGCGGATGGTCTTAAAAAATTCTACGGAACAAACTCTATCTAAATATGAAATAAAAAACATACCGTTCTATATGAATTTTTCGAGATATGAGATTTTCAAATTGTCAAAATTCGTTTTGAACCCCTTCCCCTTGACCTAGGGTTATGAAAAGTTTCGAGGACCATTGTTGGGTTGGTCGAAACCCATAAAAAAAATTTCGTAATTTTAACTCAACGCTAACTGGGCAAAGTGGCGCGGACGGCGGACGGCGTACGGCGGACGGCGTACGGCGGACGGACGGATTTTGGTTTATTATCTTCGATAATGAACCATTGGAATCGCCCAAAGAAAAAAATTTTTTAACCCCCCCTCAAAATTTGTTGGTTTACGTTTCAAGATACGTAGATTCAGAAAGTCGAATGAAAAAAACTCTGCAAATTCTTGACACAACGGTTTATTATCTTCCTTGTGCAGATCACCCTTCTGTCTATACCAGACTGTATTGCAAATCGGCACCATACCATATTCTCACCGTACTCATACCATACCATACGAATTTCTTTCCTATCATACCATACTGTATTATACCAAATCATACATACAATAATATACCATACCATACTCATACCATGTCATACAAACCGAGTGAATAATGAAATGTCATCCATTTCAGACCTATATTTAAAATTTCAAGTATCTAGCTCATCATCAACATTTAATTTGTTTAAACAAATAGGTATTATTTAAACAATTTTACAGACAAGAAACCGAGTGAATATTGCATTGTGATCCAGTTCTGACCTATTTTTAAAATTTCAAGTCAATAGCTCATCATCAAAATTAAATTTGTATTATTACAAAAAGGTATTATTTAAACAATTTTACAGATGAGAAACCGAGTAAATATTGCAATGTGGTCTATCCCCGACTCACGGTTAAAATTTCTAGACTGTAGTTTACCGGGAAGATGAAAAAAGATAGTTTTATTCTGGGCGTCTGGTGGTTGGGTCACATAACGGCCGTTTTCGGCGCGAATGTTTAGTGTTTTTCCTAAACCTTTGCGCGCTCACTGTGAACGAACAGCTGGTCGCACAAAAATCCAATTGGTCTTAAAAGATTCGTAATTTTTCAGGTCATTCAAAAGTGAACTAAACATTACACGGTTCAGTTAAATATTTGGAGATATGACATTGTCGAAATGTTAAATTTCTGATTAATTAATACGATATAATTCTGGGGTTTTTGGTTTATTATCTTCGATAATGAACCATTGGAATCGCCCAAAGAAAAAATTTTTTTAACCCCCCCTCAAAATTTGTTGGTTTACGTTTCAAGATACGTAGATTCAGAAAATCGAATAAAAAAAAATCCGTCCGTCCGCCGTACGCCGTACGCCGTACGCCGTACGCCGTACGCCGTACGCCGTCCGCGCCACTTTGCCCAGTTAGCGTTGAGTTAAATTTACGAAATTTTTTTTATGGGTTTCGACCAACCCCACAATGGTCCTCGAAACTTTTCATAAGCCTAGGTCAAGGGGAAGGGGTTCAAAACGAATTTTGAAAATTTAAAAATCTCATATCTCAAAAAATTCATATAGAACGGTAGGTTTTTTATTTCATATTTAGATAGAGTTTGTTCCGTAGAATTTTTTAAGACCATCCCCAGCTTTGTACGACCAGCCGTTCGTTCACAATGACGGCTCAAAGATTGTGCCTCACAACACGATCGTGACTCAAATTGTTGAAATACAGGTCCATTTTCATACTAACAAGCTCTTTGGAACATCATATGGCTTAAGTGATGTCGAGTTTTTTGTTCTGAAATACGTTTCGTGCTACGGAAATGAAGGTAATTTCGAATGTTTGTTGGTAGGTACTTCTTTTATAGAAAAATTATTACCGACGTAGTATTAAAAACCCCAGAATTATATCGTATTAATTAACCATAAATAATAATAATAATTATTAATAATAAATACGAATTATTAATACCTAACAATAAGTTATAATAATTTTCACTAGGTACTTGATAAAATTGTTAATAATTAGTGATAATTGATAATAATAATTAATCTAACATTTAGGATCTAGACATTTAGACCTAGTGATCTAGACAGAAGGGTGATCTGTACAAAGAAGATAATGAACCGTTGTGTCAAGAATTTGCAGAGTTTTAATACTACGTCGGTAATAAAGTTTCTATAAAAGAATTGCCTACCAACAAACATTCGAAATTACCTTCATTTCCGTAGCACGAAACGCACCTCAGAACAACAAACTCGACATCACTTAACCCATATGATGTTCCAAAGAGCTTGTTAGTATGAAAATGGACCTGTATTTCAACAGTTTGATTTACAATCGGGTTGTGAGACACAATCTTTGAGCCGTCATTGTGAACGAACGGCTGGTCGTACAAAGCTGCGGATGGTCCTAAAAAATTCTACGGAACAAACTCTATCGAAAAATGAAATAAAAAACATACCGTTCTATATGAATTTTTCGAGAAATGAAATTTTCAAAATTTCAAAATTCGTTTTGAACCCCTTCCCCTTGACCTAGGGTTATGAAAAGCTTCGAGGACCATTGTGGGGTTGGTCGAAACCCATAAAAAAAATTTCGTAATTTTAACTCAACGCTAACTGGGCAAAGTGGCCAAAGTGGCGCGGACATATCGACTCGAGGTGTTTATTTGAGTTCGAATGGACCTTCAAGAAGAGCAATTGTCGACTCAAATACTTCGTGAAAACGAAAAAAAGTCGCCTTCATATCGACTCGAGGTGTTCATTTGAGTTCGAATGGACCTTCAAGAAGAGCAATTGTCGACTCAAATACTTCGTGAAAACGAAAAAAAGTTGACTTCATATCGACTCGAGGTGTTCATTTGAGTTCGAATGGACCTTCAAGAAGAGCAATTGTCGACTCAAATACTTCGTGAAAACGAAAAAAAGTCGACTTCATATCGACTCGAGGTGTCATTTGAGTTCGAATGGACCTTCAAGAAGAGCAATTGTCGACTCAAATACTTCGTGAAAACGAAAAAAAGTTGACTTCATATCGACTCGAGGTGTTCATTTGAGTTCGAATGGACCTTCAAGAAGAGCAATTGTCGACTCGAATACTTCGTGAAAACGAAAAAAAGTTGACTTCATATCGACTCGAGGTGTTCGTTTGAGTTCGAATGGACCTTCAAGAAGAGCAATTGTCGACTCAAATACTTCGTGAAAACGAAAAAAAGTTGACTTCATATCGACTCGAGGTGTTCATTTGAGTTCGAATAGACCTTCAAGAAGAGCAATTGTCGACTCAAATACTTCGTGAAAACGAAAAAAAGTTGACTTCATATCGACTCGAGGTGTTCATTTGAGTTCGAATGGACCTTCAAGAAGAGCAATTGTCGACTCAAATACTTCGTGAAAACGAAAAAAAGTTGACTTCATATCGACTCGAGGTGTTCATTTGAGTTCGAATGGACCTTCAAGAAGAGCAATTGTCGACTCGAATACATCGTGAAAACGAAAAAAAGTTGACTTCATATCGACTCGAGGTGTTCATTTGAGCTCGAATGGACCTTCAAGAAGAGCAATTGTCGACTCAAATACTTCGTGAAAACGAAAAAAAGTTGACTTCATATCGACTCGAGGTGTTCATTTGAGTTCGAATGGACCTTCAAGATGAGCAATTGTCGACTCAAATACTTCGTGAAAACGAAAAAAGTTGGATTCATATCGACTCGAGGTGTTTATTTGAGTTCGAATGGACCTTCAAGGAGAGCAATTGTCGACTCAAATACTTCGTGAAAACGAAAAAAAGTTGACTTCATATCGACTCGAGGTGTTCGTTTGAGTTCGAATGGACCTTCAGGAAGAGCAATTGTCGACTCAAATACTTCGTGGAAACGAAAAAAAGTTGACTTCATATCGACTCGAGGTGTTCGTTTGAGTTCGAATGGACCTTCAAGAAGAGCAATTGTCGACTCAAATACATCGTGAAAACGGAAAAAAGTTGACTTCATATCGACTCGAGGTGTTCATTTGAGTTCGAATGGACCTTCAAGAAGAGGAATTGTCGACTCGAATACATCGTGAAAACGAAATAAAGTTGACTTCATATCGACTCGAGGTGTTCATTTGAGTTCGAATGGATCTTCAAGAAGAGCAATTGTCGACTCAAATACTTCGTGAAAACGAAAAAAAGTTGACTTCATATCGACTCGAGGTGTTCATTTGAGTTCGAATGGACCTTCAAGAAGAGCAACAGTCGACTCAAATACTTCGTGAAAACGTTAAAAAGTTGACTTCATATCGACTCGAGGTGTTCATTTGAGTTCGAATGGACCTTCAAGAAGAGCAATTGTCGACTCAAACACTTCGTGAAAACGAAAAAAAGTTGACTTCATATCGACTCGAGGTGTTCATTCGAGTTCGAATGGACCTTCAAGAAGAGGAATTGTCGACTCAAATACTTCGTGAAAACGAAAAAAAGTTGACTTCATATCGACTCGATGTTTTCATTTGAGTTCGAATGGACCTTCAAGAAGAGCAATTGTCGACTCAAATACTTCGTGAAAACGAAAAAAAGTTGGATTCATATCGACTCGAGGTGTTGATTTGAGTTCGAATGGACCTTCAAGAAGAGCAATTGTCGACTCAAATACGTCGTGAAAACGGAAAAAAGTTGACTTCATATCGACTCGAGGTGTTTATTTGAGTTCGAATGGACCTTCAAGGAGAGCAATTGTCGACTCAAATACTTCGTGAAAACGAAAAAAAGTTGACTTCATATCGACTCGAGGTGTTCATTTGAGTTCGAATGGACCTTCAAGAAGAGCAATTGTCGACTCAAATACTTCGTGAAAACGAAAAAAAGTTGACTTCATATCGACTCGGGGTGTTCATTTGAGTTCGAATGGACCTTCAAGAAGAGCAATTGTCGACTCAAATACGTCGTGAAAACGGAAAAAAGTTGACTTCATATCGACTCGAGGTGTTTATTTGAGTTCGAATGGACCTTCAAGAAGAGCAATTGTCGACTCAGATACTTCGTGAAAACGAAAAAAAGTTGACTTCATATCGACTCGAGGTGTTCATTTGAGTTCGAATGGACCTTCAAGAAGAGCAATTGTCGACTCGAATACTTCGTGAAAACGAATAAAAGTTGACTTCATATCGACTCGAGGTGTTCATTTGAGTTCGAATGGACCTTCAAGAAGAGCAATTGTCGACTCAAATACTTCGTGAAAACGAAAAAAAGTTGACTTCATATCGACTCGAGGTGTTCATTTGAGTTCGAATGGACCTTCAAGAAGAGCAATTGTCGACTCAAATACTTCGTGAAAACGAAGAAAAGTTGACTTCATATCGACTCGAGGTGTTCATTTGAGTTCGAATGGACCTTCAAGAAGAGCAATTGTCGACTCAAATACTTCGTGAAAACGAAAAAAAGTTGACTTCATATCGACTCGAGGTGTTCATTTGAGTTCGAATGGACCTTCAAGAAGAGCAATTGTCGACTCAAATACTTCGTGAAAACGAAAAAAAGTTGACTTCATATCGACTCGATGTTTTCATTTGAGTTCGAATGGACCTTCAAGAAGAGCAATTGTCGACTCAAATACTTCGTGAAAACGAAAAAAAGTTGACTTCATATCGACTCGAGGTGTTCATTTGAGTTCGAATGGACCTTCAAGAAGAGCAATTGTCGACTCGAATACTTCGTGAAAACGAAAAAAAGTTGACTTCATATCGACTCGATGTTTTCATTTGAGTTCGAATGGACCTTCAAGAAGAGCAATTGTCGACTCAAATACTTCGTGAAAACGAAAAAAGTTGGATTCATATCGACTCGAGGTGTTTATTTGAGTTCGAATGGACCTTCAAGAAGAGCAATTGTCGACTCAAATACTTCGTGAAAACGAAAAAAAGTTGACTTCATATCGACTCGAGGTGTTCATTTGAGTTCGAATGGACCTTCAAGAAGAGCAATTGTCGACTCAAATACTTCGTGAAAACGAAAAAAAGTTGGATTCATATCGACTCGAGGTGTTCATTTGAGTTCGAATGGACCTTCAAGAAGAGCAATTGTCGACTCAAATACTTCGTGAAAACGAAAAAAAGTTGACTTCATATCGACTCGAGGTGTTCATTTGAGTTCGAATGGACCTTCAAGAAGAGCAATTGTCGACTCAAACACTTCGTGAAAACGAAAAAAAGTTGACTTCATATCGACTCGAGGTGTTCATTCGAGTTCGAATGGACCTTCAAGAAGAGGAATTGTCGACTCAAATACTTCGTGAAAACGAAAAAAAGTTGACTTCATATCGACTCGATGTTTTCATTTGAGTTCGAATGGACCTTCAAGAAGAGCAATTGTCGACTCAAATACTTCGTGAAAACGAAAAAAAGTTGGATTCATATCGACTCGAGGTGTTGATTTGAGTTCGAATGGACCTTCAAGAAGAGCAATTGTCGACTCAAATACGTCGTGAAAACGGAAAAAAGTTGACTTCATATCGACTCGAGGTGTTTATTTGAGTTCGAATGGACCTTCAAGGAGAGCAATTGTCGACTCAAATACTTCGTGAAAACGAAAAAAAGTTGACTTCATATCGACTCGAGGTGTTCATTTGAGTTCGAATGGACCTTCAAGAAGAGCAATTGTCGACTCAAATACTTCGTGAAAACGAAAAAAAGTTGACTTCATATCGACTCGGGGTGTTCATTTGAGTTCGAATGGACCTTCAAGAAGAGCAATTGTCGACTCAAATACGTCGTGAAAACGGAAAAAAGTTGACTTCATATCGACTCGAGGTGTTTATTTGAGTTCGAATGGACCTTCAAGAAGAGCAATTGTCGACTCAGATACTTCGTGAAAACGAAAAAAAGTTGACTTCATATCGACTCGAGGTGTTCATTTGAGTTCGAATGGACCTTCAAGAAGAGCAATTGTCGACTCGAATACTTCGTGAAAACGAATAAAAGTTGACTTCATATCGACTCGAGGTGTTCATTTGAGTTCGAATGGACCTTCAAGAAGAGCAATTGTCGACTCAAATACTTCGTGAAAACGAAAAAAAGTTGACTTCATATCGACTCGAGGTGTTCATTTGAGTTCGAATGGACCTTCAAGAAGAGCAATTGTCGACTCAAATACTTCGTGAAAACGAAGAAAAGTTGACTTCATATCGACTCGAGGTGTTCATTTGAGTTCGAATGGACCTTCAAGAAGAGCAATTGTCGACTCAAATACTTCGTGAAAACGAAAAAAAGTTGACTTCATATCGACTCGAGGTGTTCATTTGAGTTCGAATGGACCTTCAAGAAGAGCAATTGTCGACTCAAATACTTCGTGAAAACGAAAAAAAGTTGACTTCATATCGACTCGATGTTTTCATTTGAGTTCGAATGGACCTTCAAGAAGAGCAATTGTCGACTCAAATACTTCGTGAAAACGAAAAAAAGTTGACTTCATATCGACTCGAGGTGTTCATTTGAGTTCGAATGGACCTTCAAGAAGAGCAATTGTCGACTCGAATACTTCGTGAAAACGAAAAAAAGTTGACTTCATATCGACTCGATGTTTTCATTTGAGTTCGAATGGACCTTCAAGAAGAGCAATTGTCGACTCAAATACTTCGTGAAAACGAAAAAAGTTGGATTCATATCGACTCGAGGTGTTTATTTGAGTTCGAATGGACCTTCAAGAAGAGCAATTGTCGACTCAAATACTTCGTGAAAACGAAAAAAAGTTGACTTCATATCGACTCGAGGTGTTCATTTGAGTTCGAATGGACCTTCAAGAAGAGCAATTGTCGACTCAAATACTTCGTGAAAACGAAAAAAAGTTGGATTCATATCGACTCGAGGTGTTCATTTGAGTTCGAATGGACCTTCAAGAAGAGCAATTGTCGACTCAAATACTTCGTGAAAACGAAAAAAAGTTGACTTCATATCGACTCGAGGTGTTCATTTGAGTTCGAATGGACCTTCAAGAAGAGCAATTGTCGACTCAAATACTTCGTGAAAACGAAAAAAAGTTGACTTCATATCGACTCGAGGTGTTCATTTGAGTTCGAATGGACCTTCAAGAAGAGCAATTGTCGACTCAAATACTTCGTGAAAACGAAAAAAAGTTGGATTCATATCGACTCGAGGTGTTCATTTGAGTTCGAATGGACCTTCAAGAAGAGCAATTGTCGACTCGAATACTTCGTGAAAACGAAAAAAAGTTGACTTCATATCGACTCGAGGTGTTCATTTGAGTTCGAATGGACCTTCAAGAAGAGGAATTGTCGACTCAAATACTTCGTGAAAACGAAAAAAAGTTGACTTCATATCGACTCGAGGTGTTCATTTGAGTTCGAATGGACCTTCAAGAAGAGCAATAGTCGACTCAAATACTTCGTGAAAACGAAAAAAAGTTGACTTCATATCGACTCGAGGTGTTTATTTGAGTTCGAATGGACCTTCAAGAAGAGCAATTGTCGACTCAAATACTTCGTGAAAACGAAAAAAAGTTGACTTCATATCGACTCGAGGTGTTCATTTGAGTTCGAATGGACCTTCAAGAAGTGCAATTGTCGACTCAAATACTTCGTGAAAACGAAAAAAAGTTGACTTCATATCGACTCGAGGTGTTCATTTGAGTTCGAATGGACCTTCAAGAAGAGCAATTGTCGACTCAATCGAATACTTCGTGAAAACGAAAAAAAGTTGACTTCATATCGACTCGAGGTGTTCGTTTGAGTTCGAATGGACCTTCAAGAAGAGCAATTGTCGACTCAAATACTTCGTGAAAACGAAAAAAAGTTGACTTCATATCGACTCGAGGTGTTCATTTGAGTTCGAATAGACCTTCAAGAAGAGCAATTGTCGACTCAAATACTTCGTGAAAACGAAAAAAATTGATGTTTTTTGAAATGTTGTTAATAATTAACAACATTTCAAAACAACGGTTCATTATCTTCTTTGTACAGATCACCCTTCTGTCTAGATCACTAGGTCTAAATGTCTAGATCCTAAATGTTAGATTAATTATTATTGTCAATTATCACTAATTATTAATAATTTTATCAAGTACCTAGTGAAAATTATTATAATTTATTGTTAGGTATTAATCATGTGTATTTATTATTAATAATTATTATTATTAATTATGATTAATTAATACGATATAATTCTGTGGTTTTTAATACTACATCGGTAATAATTTTTCTATAAAAGACGTACCTACCAACAAACATTCGAAATTACCTTCATTTCCGTAGCACGAAACGCACCTCAGAACAACAAACTCGACATCACTTAAGCCATATGATGTTCCAAAGAGCTTGTTAGTATGAAAATGGACCTGTATTTCAACAGTTTGATTCACGATCGTGTTGTGAGGCACAATCTTTGAGCCGTCATTGTGAACGAACGGCTGGTCGTACACAGCTGCGGATGGTCTTAAAAAATTCTACGGAACAAACTATCTAAATATGAAATAAAAAACATACCGTTTGATGGGAATTTTTCGAGATATGAGATTTTCAAATTTTCAAAATTCGTTTTGAACCCCTTCCCCTTGACCTAGGGTTATGAAAAGTTTCGAGGACCATTGTGGGGTTGGTCGAAACCCATAAAAAAAATTTCGTAATTTTAGCTCAACGTTAACTGGGCAAAGTGGCGCGGACGGCGGACGGCGGACGGCGTATGGCGGACGGCGTACGGCGGACGGCGTACGGCGGACGGACGGATTTTTTTTTATTCGATTTTCTGAATCTACGTATCTTGAAACGTAAACCAACAAATTTTGAGGGGGGGTTAAAAAATTTTTTTCTTTGGGCGATTCCAATGGTTCATTATCGAAGATAATAAACCAAAATCCGTCCGTCCGCCGTACGCCGTCCGCCGTCCGCGCCACTTTGCCCAGTTAGCGTTGAGTTAAAATTACGAAATTTGGTTTCTGGGTTTGGATCAGCCCCACAATGGTCCTCGAAACTTTTCATAACCCTAGGTCAAGGGGAAGGGGATCAAAACGAATTTTGAAATTTTGAAAATTCCATATCTCGAAAAATTCCCATCAAACGGTATGTTTTTTATTTCATATTTAGAAAGAGTTCGTTCCGTAGAATTTTTTAAGACCATCCGCAGCTGTGTACGACCAGCCGTTCGTTCACAATGACGGCTCAAAGTTTGTGCCTCACAACACGATCGTGTATCAAACTGTTGAAATACAGGTCCATTTTCATACTAACAAGCTCTTTGGAACATCATATGGCTTAAGTGATGTCGAGTTTGTTGTTCTGAGGTGCGTTTCGTGCTACGGAAATGAAGGTAATTTCGAATGTTTGTTGGTAGGTACTTCTTTTACAGAAAAATTATTACCGACGTAGTATTAAAAACCCCAGAATTATATCGTATTAATTAATCATAATTAATAATAATTATTATTAATAATAAATACAAATTATTAATAGGTACCTAACAATAAATTATAATAATTATCACTAGATACTTGATAAAATTGTTAATAATTAGTGATAATTGATAACAATAATTAATCTAACATTTAGGATCTAGACATTTAGACCTAGTGATCTAGACAGAACGGTGATCTGTACAAAGAAGATAATGAACCGTTGTGTCAAGAATTTGCAGAGTTTTTTTTATTCGATTTTCTGAATCTACGTATCTTGAAACGTAAACCAACAGATTTTGAGGGGGGGTTAAAAATTTTTTTTCTTTGGGCGATTCCAATGGTTCATTATCGAGGATAATAAACCAAAAAACTCTGCAAATTCTTGACACAACGGTTCATTATCTTCTTTGTACAGATCACCCTTGTCTAGATCCTAAATGTTAGATTAATTATTATTGTCAATTATCACTAATTATTAACAATTTTATCAAGTACCTAGTGAAAATTATTATAATTTATTGTTAGGTATTAATAATTCGTATTTATTATTAATAATAATTATTATTAATTATTATTAATTAATACGATATAATTCTGGGTTTTTGGTTTATTATCTGCGATAATGAACCATTGGAATCGCCCAAAGAAAAAAAAATTTTAACCCCCCCTCAAAATTTGTTGGTTTACGTTTCAAGATACGTAGATTCAGAAAATCGAATAAAAAAAAATCCGTCCGTCCGCCGTACGCCGTCTGCCGTACGCCGTCCGCCGTACGCCGTCCGCCGTACGCCGTCCGCCGTACGCCGTACGCCGTACGCCGTCCGCGCCACTTTGCCCAGTTAGCGTTGAGTTAAAATTACGAAATTTTTTTTATGGGTTTCGACCAACCCCACAATGGTCCTCGAAACTTTTCATAACCCTAGGTCAAGGGGAAGGGGTTCAAAACGAATTTTGAAAATTTAAAAATCTCATATCTCGAAAATTTCATACAGAACGGTATGTTTTTTATTTCATATTTAGATAGAGTTTGTTCCTAAGAATTTTTTAAGACCATCCGCAGCTTTGTACGACCAGCCGTTCGTTCACAATGACGGCTCAAAGGTTGAGCCTGTCGACGCGATCTTGAATCAAACGGTTGAAATACAGGTCGATTAAATACAGGTCGACTCGATTTTCATACTAACTAGCTGTTTAGAACATCATATGGTTTTAGTGATGTCGAGTTTGTTGTTCTGAGGTACGTTTCGTGCTACGGAAATGAAGGTAATTTCGAATGTTTGTTGGTAGGTAGGTACTTCTTTTATAGAAAAATTAAAAAGTATTAAAAACCCTAGAATTATATCGTATTAATTAAATACAAATTATTTATATTTAACAATAAATTATAATAATTTTTACTAGGTATCTACTTGATAAACTTAATAATAATTAGTGGAAATTCATAATAATAATTAATCTAACATTTAGACACAACGGTTCATTATCTTCTTTGTACAGATCACCCTTCTGTCTAGATCACTAGGTCTAAATGTCTAGATCCTAAATGTCTAGATCCTAAATTATTATCAACTATTTCTCATTGCAAACCTGTTCATTGTGTACCCAAGATCCTTCCCTAAAAGACCTGGAAGCGGGAAATATTATTCAACATGGTTTGAACAGGGAAAAAGAAGTTTTGTAAAAAATCCCAATGCTCTAGGTAGTAGTCGATACCAGTGACCAACATTTTCTTCAGTAGTCGACATGGTTTTGCACTAGTAGTCTACATACATGTGTTAGAAGTCGACAGTATCACTTGAGTCAGTAGTCGACAGGTTTCGTCATTCCATCGTTTTCGAATTTTACGACATCTAAATAAAATACATTCAACTGTGAATCGGAACTTGAAAATAGATTAATAAGATGTAATAAAGTAGTTATCAGACTTTTTATTTGCAAACAGCTCATTATCAGTCTCAAATTGCAATAAGTACTTAAGTAAAAAGGTATGAAAACTATAGTCGAAAACTCATTGTCAGAAAATTGACATTACAGTTGGGCTTAGGTACCTATTTACATATTTTTTTGACATTTTCATGTCTTTGCTTTGGCACATAAACTGAAACGGGAAAAATTTGTTCCCTTGATTCACCCTTTCCCTCAGATCACGTCAGAACACAAGCGACCGGCGGGCCATTACGTCAGAGCCTATGACGCACGAGCGTATGACGTTAGACGGCTGGCAGGAGGCTAACTAGTACGTCAGAGCCTATGACACACGAGCGTATGACGTAAGACGGCTGGCAGGATGCCAACAAGTACGTCAGAGCCTATGACGCACGAGCGTATGACGTAAGACGGCTGGCAGGAGGCCAACAAGTACGTCAGAGCCTATGACGCACGAGCATATGACGTAAGACGGCTGGAAAAGGGCAACAAGTACGTCAGAGCCTATGACGCACAATCGTATGACGTAAGACGGCTGGCAGGAGGCCAACAAGTGCGTCAGAGCGTATGACGTAAGACGGCTGGCAGGAGGCTAGCTAGTGCGTCAGAGCCTATGACGCACGAGCGAATGACGTAAGACGGCTGGCAGGTGGCCAACAAGTACGTCAGAGCCTATGACGCACGAGCGTATGACGTAAGACGGCTGACAGGAGACCAACCCCACAATGGTCCTCGAAACCTTTCATAACCCTAGGTCAAGGGGAAGGGGTTCAAAACGAATTTTGGTACGACATGGTATGGTGTATTATTGTATGTATGATTTAGTATAGTACAGTACGGTATGATAGGAAAGAAATGGTATGTGTACGGTGAGAATATGGTATGGTGCCGATTTGCAACACAGTCTGGTATAGACAGAAGGGTAATCTGCACAAGGAAGATAATAAACCGTTGTGTCAAGAATTTGCAGAGTTTTTTTATTCGATTTTCTGAATCTGCGTATCTTGAAACGTAAACCAACAAATTTTGAGGGGGGGTTAAAAAAATTTTTTCTTTGGGCGATTCCGATGGTTCATTATCGAAGATAATAAACCAAAATCCGTCCGTCCGCCGTACGCCGTCCGCCGTCCACGCCACTTTGCCCAGTTAGCGTTGAGCTAAAATTACGAAATTTGGTTTCTGGGTTTGGACCAGCCCCACAATGATCCTCGAAACTTTTCATAACCCTAGGTCAAGGGGAAGGGGTTCAAAACGAATTTTGAAATTTTGAAAATTCCATATCTCGAAAAATTCATATAGAACGGTATGTTTTTTATTTCATATTTAGATAGAGTTTGTTCCGTAGAATTTTTTAAGACCATCCGCAGCTTTGTACGACCAAAGACGGCTCAAAGATTGTGCCTCACAACACGATCGTGAATCAAACTGTTGAAATACAGGTCCATTTTCATACTAACAAGCTCTTTGGAACATTATATGGCTTAAGTGATGTCGAGTTTGTTGTTCTGAGGTGCGTTTCGTGCTACGGAAATGAAGGTAATTTCGAATGTTTGTTGGTAGGTACCTACTTCTTTTATAAAAAAAATTATTACCGACGTAGTATTAAAAACCCCAGAATTATATCGTATTAATTAATCATAATTAATAATAATTATTATTATTAATAAATGTGTTTGATTTAGTTTGACCGTCAGTAAGAATGATGTTGAGGGATGTCGAGGGTCGGTCAAATGAATCATTTGACCGACCCTCGACATCCCTCAACATCATTAATAATAAATACGAATTATTAATACCTAACAATAAATTATAATAATTTTCACTAAGTACTTGATAAAATTGATAATAATAATTAATCTAACATTTAGGATCTAGACATTTAGACCTAGTGATCTAGACAGAAGGGTGATCTGTACAAAGAAGATAATGAACCGTTGTGTCAATAATTTGCAGAGTTTTTTTATTCGATTTCCTGAATCTACGTATCTTGAAACGTAAACCAACAAATTTTGAGGGGGGGTTAAAAAAATTTTTTCTTTGGGCGATTCCAATGGTTCATTATCGAAGATAATAAACCAAAACTCTGCACATTCTTGACACAACGGTTCATTATCTTCTTTGTACAGATCACCCTTCTGTCTATACCAGACTGTGTTGCAAATCGGCACCATACCATATTCTCACCGTACTCATACCATACCATACGAATTTCTTTCCTATCGTACCATACTGTACTATACTAAATCATACATACAATAATATACCATACCATACTCATAACATGTCATACAAACCGAGTGAATATTGAAATGTCATCCATGTCTGACCTATATTTAAAATTTCAAGTATCTAGCTCATCATCAAAATTTAATTTGTTTAAACAATTTTACAGACAAGAAACCGAGTGAATATTGCATTGTGATCCAGTTCTGACCTATTTCTAAAATTTCAAGTCAAGCTCAGCATCAAAATTTAATTTGTATGAGTGTGTGTGATTTAGTTTGACCGTCAGTAAGAATGATGTTGAGGGATGTCGAGGGTCGGTCAAATGAAAATTGATTTATGTGCCAACGTTTCGAAGAATATATTTCTTCATCTTCAGGGCCTAAAAACAGTTTCATAATATTGCTATTAATTAATTACAGTTGTATCGTGAGAAAATTGACAATTTTTTTTTTTTTTATAGTTATTTAGTTATAGGTAGTTATGCAAATTTTGTTATAGTTATTTTAAAACATTTGGACAAATGACGTTATTGTTGACAACAAAAGTTGCTGGACAAATTGTGCTGGGACTAATAGAGTCTATGATAATAATTGGAAATTATCCGTGGTAGAATGGTATACAATATGTTGGACATGCTATTACAATGTACTAATACGTATTAAAATGTTATTAAAAAATGGAAAATAACGTCTCCCCCCAAATTCCAAATTTTCAGTTTGGCATTCGAAGCTCTCATTCTACTGTGCAGCAAGTTCATCGGGTGGTGGACTACATAGCTAAAGGGTTTGAGGAGAAAAAGTATACGGGAGCAGTTTTCCTAGATGACCAGGCAGCATTTGACAAGGTCTGCTATTTAAGTTGAGAGAATTCCTGCCCAACTCTCTATTCCTCTTAATGCGATCGTTCCTCAGTGGTCGAACGTTCAGAGTCAAGATTGCGCAGGAGTTCTCAGAATTCAAGTCTGCGTCAGCAGGAGTCCCGCAAGGTTCCCCATTGTCTCCCTTACTCTATAGCATATACACGAATGACTTCCCCACCGATACTAGCACATTAACTGCACAATTTGCTGACGACACTGGAATTCTATGGGCGGGACGCTAACAGAAGTTGAGCATCACCTGCAAACGCACCTCAATGAAGTAGACCAATGGTTAACAGATGAAAAGTGAGGGTGAACCCCTCAAAGTCATCTCTTACATACAACGTTCACCTTAAGACGAGGGTCAGTCTCTAACATCCGTCTAGCAGGCGACGTTATCCCCCATAGGTCTGAGGTGCGCTACTTCGGTTTGATCCTGGATAGGAGACTCACATGGAGACCCCACATCCGTCGCACTATGAATGAGATGAAGCGACGCGTCTACCAGCTATGGCCAATGATCAACCCCAAAGCAAAGTTGGATCTAAGCAACAAGAGGCTCCTGTACGCTCTCATGATTAAGCCCGTGTGGACATATGGATGTGAAGTGTGGGGTTCTGCATGCGTGAGCTCTATCCAAAAGATTCAGACTATGCAAAACAAAATCTTGCGCCAGATCTACGGTGCACCTTGGTTTGTCTGTAATGAGACGTTGCACCGCGATCTTAAATTAGAATCGGTGCAAGACCGTATTTTTGCAGCGTATAGCGCCTTGCGGACAGGAGCATCAGGACACGGCAACCCGGAAGTGGAGGCGATCGCGGGACCAGCGCCATATGAAAGAAAACGCCTCTAGAGAAGAGCGCTGAGGAGCAACGTCCGAGACGATTCAGAAGTGGACGCCACTTGACCAGCTCCTCTCCTACACCATCACGCACACACACCCAACTTGAACACCTTACACGCTTGCACCATAGTCGCCTGATGGGCAATATTATGTCAATAAAACATTGATTGAATTATTAAAAAAAAATAAAAAAATAATAATAACCCGTGGTAGAATAGTATACAATATGTTGGACATGCTATTACAATGTACAAATACGTATTAAAATGTTATTAAAAAATGGTTGATATTGAAAATGTAGTTTGTAAGTCACCATTTATACTTAATCATACCTAATAACTCTCCCATATTTCTGTTTTGTAGGATGCATGATTAGGATCTTGTTCCAAGATTGAAACGTTGCAATAAACCAAATGATAACAACGACTAGTGTCGCCGAAAAATCTACTTGAAAACCAAAGTTGGTCAAATCGTAGAAATTGCCATTTTTTTCAAACGCTCATAGACCCTTAGGTATAATCCGGCACGAGAATTTTGACCTGTAGTCCTAAATTTTGCGCCCAAATGTCAGCTTTCCAATGGTATAAGCGAAAAAATGTTGCGATGCAATTTTGAGGGAGAAAATCACGTTTGAATCAAGAAAAACGTGGTTTTTCAGAGGAAAGTCCGGTTTTCCACCAATTATTGACTCGTCAGGTAAAAAATGAGTTTGGAATCGGATTACATGTTATTCTTCTGGTAAAATCTTTTTCATTATCAAAATAATTTTTGTTATTGTTATTGTGGGTGTTCGAAATGTCCGTTTGCCTTTGAACTGTGACCCGTTTCTATCAATGATCGATGCAAGTTTGTGCACGGAGGAATCAGTCCGTCGCACTGTTCGGAAAAAATCTCTTTGTGATAATTAGTTGGTTCGCTTCCACACCATGCCGGTTCATTCAGCAACCTTGAATATGCTTGTTCATGGCTATACGAACCTGAACGCTAGGTAAGCTGTGAGGGATTATCAACGGCGATTTACAAATAAAAGGCGTATTAAAAGTGTATTTCCTCAGTTCCATTCTAATAAATTTTGATCGTGAATGCTGTGCCGTGTTTCTGTATGTTGTTACTCAAAATGCGAGGTTCAGTTCATCTGTATTTAAAAAAAAAAAAAAATCTGTGTACCCTAAGAATTATTATCAGATAATAATTCTTAGGGTACACAGATTTTTTTTTTTTTTTTTTAAATACAGATGAACTGAATAATACAGAAAACCAGAATAAATACAGATTCTGGTTTTAGCCCATCTAACGGAGTTGAAGAGTTTTAATAATACTTTCAAGCTTTCAATCAGTTGTACAGCTAATAATTCTTAAGGTAGTTACTCAGATTTTTTTGAATAATATCGTATTCATATTATGAAAGAAAGTCTCAGACAATCGGCAAATTCATGACACGACGGTTTATTATCTTCTTTGAACAGATCGCCCTTCTATCTAGATCAAGTAATTATGGATCAGGTAATTATTATTATTAATTTTTAAATTTAATTTAATTAATTTAAAAAAGTTGTTTGGTTGGTTGATCCCAACGGTTATTTTTTTAAATAAACCAAAGGCGAGATTTCAAATCAAGTGACGCCACATGTGATCGCCTAGGTATTTCGTGTTGAAGAATCTCTCATCCTGGTAGGAACAACCAAACAAATCAGAAATAATAAACTTTACGCAATAAGTATTAATAATCGTTAATGGGTTTTCTTCTTTTTTTCATCTTTCAGAACTCCAATGGCTAGACCATTTGTTGAGGCGCCGCTCAACAAATCGTTCCCCTATAAAAACAACGAAAAACTACCGAACAAAAACACCGCAGGAGCGGAACCCCGTAGAACGAGAAGCTGACTAGTCCCTAACCCTTTCTTTTCAGAGGCCGTCTCTATGCAAATTCAGCGGTAAGGTACCAGGGTGTCCCTTTGTCTAATGTTCCCCTCACCGTTTATTTCAAGGCAGAAAAGACTGGGAGGTATTGTCATTTTAAACAAGGCAAGAGGTACCTTCCGTAGTTATTTTATTTTTTTCGTTCCACGAACCCTCTCAGAGGAGACAAGGTTCCCCCTTTTCCGGTATCCCCTCCCGATCTATCACGTCGTCGTCGCTCATCAAGTAGGTAACTGACTTTGGGATTTCACAGTTGGATTTATTCGGTTTTCAGAAGAGTTGGTATCCGCATCGGGGCGATACTGGGTTTGGGAGCCCTCACACGATGGGGTAGCGCCAGAAGAATTCTAAGCATAAATTGTCGTTAACGAGAATTTGAAATTATAGAGAATATCTGATCATTTTATGAGCAATTTCGCTCAACACCGCCATAACACCGCGATATTATCGTCTCAATGTTTCGTACGAATCCTTCCATTGAATTGTTTTACCTATTCGACACTTCTTGATTTATAGATTCATTTATTGGAAATTAGGGAATTTTCGAAGAAAAGGAAGCTATTGTTCTCAGTCCAAAATATTTGAAACTCGAATTTCCGAAAAATATTCATACCACAACCCATTTCAGACCATCCTGAATTCACTGCCAAAAGACACCAAAAATTATACGAGTATATAATACTCGTAGTAGTACTCGAGTACTACTACTCGAGTAGTATAATACTCGTATAACTTTTGGTGTCTTTTGGCAGTGAATTCAGGATGGTCTGAAATGGGTTGTGGTATGAATATTATAGTATAGAAAATATTATAGTATATTATGGTACCTATAGAAAATATTATAGTATAATAATACTATAAGTATATACTATTATTAGTATATTATACAATACTATAATACTATTATAGTATATTATACTATAATATTTTTTATAGGTAGGTACCTTAATATACTATAATATAATACTATATATTATATAGTATAGAAAATCTAAGCCCAAGACACAGTCCTCGTGAATAGCCGCTACCAATGCCACTTGTGACTAGGAATGCAACATGAACCAAATAATCGATTATAACATCAAATGATTAATCGTAAGTTACGATTCGTAACCTAATAATCGATGTGACCGATTAATCGGTATTGAATAATCAATTCATCATATAATTCGATAAATCGAAAGCAAATATTCGATTCTAAGTACTTACCTATTTTATATATAACTTTCCAATGGTTTTCTTCGTCTATACGTGACGACCTATTGTTAAATTGGGCTAATGAATTAATGAAGGAGGGGATGAAGGAGATGATGAATTAATTACAAATAAAATGTACCGATATAATTCTGGGGTTTTTAATACTACGTCGGCAATGATTCTCCTATAAAAGAAGTACCTACCAACAAACATTCGAAATTACCTTCATTTCCGTAGCGCGCAACGTACCTCAGAAAAAAAAACTCGAAATTATTAAAACCATATGATGTTCCAAACAGCTCGTTAGTATGAAAATTGACCTGTATTTCAAACGTTTGATTCACGATCGTGTTGACAGGCCAAACCTTTGAGCCGTCATTGTGAACAAATTGCTGGTCGTACAAAGCTGCGGATGGTCTTAAAAAATTCTTAGAAATAAACTCTATCTAAATAAGAAATAAAAAACATACCGTTCTATATGAATTTTTCGAGTGTTGGAATTTTCAAATTTTCAAAATTCGTTTTGAATCCCTTCTCCATGACCTAGGGTTATGAAAAGTTTCGAGGACCATTGTGGGGTTGGTCGGAACCCATAAAAAAATTTCGTAATTTTAACTCAACGCTAACTGGGCAAAGTGCCGCGGACGGCGGATGGACGGATTTTTTTTTTTTATTCGATTTTCTGAATCTACGTATCTTGAAACGTAAACCAACAAATTTTGAGGGGGGGGGGGGTTAAAATTTTTTTTCCTTTGGGCGATTCCAATGGTTCATTATCGAAGATAATAAACCGAAATCCGTCCGTCCGCCGTACGCGGCACTTTGCCCAGTTAGCGTTGAGTTAAAATTACGAAATTTTTTTTATGGGTCTCTTCCAACCCCCCAATGGTCCTCGGAACTTTTCATAACCCTAGGTCAAGGGGAAGGGGTTCAAAACGAATTTTGAAATTTTGATAATTCCAAAACTCGAAAAATTCCCATCAAACGGTATGTTTTTTATTTCATATTTAGATAGCTTTGTACGACCAGCCGTTCGTTCACAATGACGGCTCAAAGGTTGAGCCTGTCAACACGATCGTGAATCAAACGGTTGAAATACAGGTCAATTTTCATACTAACGAGCTGTTTGGAACATCATATGGTTCTAATGATGTCGAGTTTTTTGTTCTGAGGTACGTTTCGTGCTACGGAAATGAAGGTTATTTCGAATGTTTGTTGGTAGGTACTTCTTTTATAGAAAAATTATTACCGACGTAGTATCATAAACCCCAGAATTATATCGTATTAATTAATCATACAAATTATTAATACCTAATAATAAATTATAATAATTTTCACTAGGTACCTACTTGATAAAATTATTAATAATTAGTGATAATTCATAATGATTATTAATCTAACAATTAGGATCTAGACATTTAGGCCTAGTGATCTAGAAAGAAGGGTGATCTGTACAAAGAAGATAATGAACCGTTGTGTCAAGAATTTGCAGAGTTTTTATTTCATATTTAGATAGAGTTTATCTTTTAGAATTTTGGTTTATTTTAAGACCTGGGGGCATTCGCCGGCTCCTGAGACGGTATTTGGCCTACAGAGAAGAGCGGTGAGAGTTCTGGCCAATCTAGGCTATAGAGAGGACTGTCGTAGTGCTTTTAGAACACTGGGAATACTGACCTTGCCTTCCACATACATAAAGGAATGCCTCATTTTGGCTTACAACAAAAAAGACACTTGGTGTAGGGGCAACGACATCCATGACCATTTCACTAGAGGTTGCCAAAACTACGTAGTACCTAAGTTAAGTCTGAAGAGATCTCAGAATGCATTGAATTGTTGGTCCTTCAAATTATTCAATAAGCTGCCACTCTCCTCCCGAGATCAAAATCTTATGACTTACAAGCGGTATATCGTCCGGTTGTTGAAGGATGGAGCTTTTTATTCATGTAATGAGTTTTTGGACCATATTTTCTAATTGTGTTGCTCCTTGTTCTCTCAATTTCGACAGTATGTTTATTTAACCTGTGATTGATGTGTTTTGTCTGTGATATTTTTGCTAAGTATTTGTAATGAATTTGGCTTTTTTTAAGTTTTATCAAGTTAAGTACTTATTTTTTATTTCTAGGCAGTCCTAGTCGAGTATTTGTTTTTACATATGAATGTGTTTTACGAAGAATTAAGTATTCTGAGATTTTAAAAATAATATCGTTATTGACGATGATATATACTGATTGTATCTACAGCAACGAATAAATGAATCTGAAGATAATAAACCGTTGTGTCAAGAATTTGCAGAGTTTTTTTATTCGATTTCCTGAATCCACGTATCTTGAAACGTAAGCTAACAAATTTTGAGGGGGGGTTTAAAAAACATTTTTCTTCTGCGGTCGATTCCAATGGTTCATTATCGAAGATAATAAACCAAAAGCTAACATTTCAATACGTGATGAATCAAATAAATAGGTACCAATTCCATCATCCTTCAATTTAAATGTCGAATATAACAGAAATGTGCTCTCATAATGTACCCTCATAATTGTCAATTATTGACCGTCCAAAAAATCCAACATCCTTAGATGTAAATATTGAATGACAGAAATGTTCTACCGCAACGACCTTCATTGACATTAGGTACACCTACTAGGTTTAGGTTATAAGTATACCACATTTTAGTTTGTTAAAAATATGATATTAAGGAGTAATATGTAAGAATTTTAAACTAAAATGCATCACCGAACGAACGCACACGCAAGCTGAGCTGGGAGAGAAACGAGCCTGGACAGGTCACTGACCTTAGGCTGAGATAATAAACAAAAGATCGTTGCGTTAATAATTGTACTTGTGAATATATCTGCATCGAGCGAAATGTGTAAATAAATGATTTACTACTTTAAAAAATATACTTCTCGGAATTACAGATCTCCTATTTGTATTACTCGTGATTCTACTGTCAGAAGGCCGTATACGAGTATTGGGTTCTTCCAGTATCTCACCGTCTTCAATGTCAGGGTTCATAGTGGTGATTTGAAGGAGATAGATAAAACGATGATCAGAAAGAATTAACGGAATGTACTGGAATGAATGAATAGAGATGAATGAAACGTGAAGCGTCAGGATAAAACAGATACTTTTTAACACAAAGACAATGAAGTTAAAATGGGATAAAAGGACAATATTCGGATACTCCCGCGATAGAACAAACAATTGAACGTGCGCATACGAGGGCGGTCTCAACCAAATAGTCCAGGAGCCAGCTCTGAAATTTGGTTGTAAAAAGCGGGGAATTTCTGATTATAGAAATTGATGGGATATATGTTAGAGGATCCACCCATGGTCTCCTGCCACTTCATAGATGGGGGGTATAGATTTGGTAGCTATTTGAAATTTCGAAAATTCGTCAAAATTGAAACTATTTACGGGGGGCTGAAACTTGGATCGGGGTAAGTATATGATATAAGCATATCAAAAACCAATCACTGCCACCTTATACCCGGTGGTAAGTACTGGCAGAGGGCACTTGAAAATTGGTACTTTTTGCACAGAAAATGAAACTATTTGCGGGCTTTTGCAATTTCGCTCATTGTAACTACTCGACATGGAGAGACAAATAAACCTACTCTGCCAGCAATAGTCCAGTGATAAGTACTGGCAGAGGGCACTTGAATATTGGTACTTTTTGCACAGAAAATGAAACTATTTGTGGGCTTTTGCAATTTTGGTCATTGTAACTACTCGACATGGAGAGCCAAATGAACCTACTCTGCCGGCAATAGTCCGGTGGTAAGTGCTGGCAGAGGGCACTTGAATATTGGTACTTTTTGCACAGAAAACAAAACTAGTTGCGGGCTTCTGCAATTTCGCTCATTGTAACTACTCGACATGGAGAGACAAATAAACGTACTCTGCCAGCAATAGTCCAGTGGTAAGTACTGGCAGAGGGCACTTGAAAATTGGTACTTCGTTCTAAAAATGACGTATCATTTTGTAATCGTCGCTACATACTGCTATGCGCAATCCACCGCTGCCAACGAAAAAATGGTCTGCTGTTCACACTTTGCTTTTTATATCTTCTGAAACGACTTTCCGGGTCCAATTCCTCCTCTCTCAGCAAGGGAAATGACAATGTATATGGATATGGACAAAGTTACGATCGATGGGTGATACCAGGAAATAGATTGTGCAGGAATTGAATTAATTTTTTTTTTTTTTTTTGCTAATATATATTTTATTATTGCTCCAAGATATAGATCTCATTAACAATATTCGTCTGACCTAATTATATTACAATACAATTGAATTAATGATGAGCATTTTATTTTTCCGTACTTACAATAAATTATTTATAACAAATGAAAAATAAACAATATGATTTTAGATATAATTATTGAATGAAAGATTTTGGTTTCTTGAGGTTCGGTCTGGTGAATAAAAACGATTTGTTAGGCCGACGTTTCGTTGTATTTGTACAACATCTTCAGGGCTTAACTTCTATTGGCCATGTGCTAATCTCAGCTATGATGGTGGTAGGTGCTAGGTGGTATGGACAGGTGGTATGGCATTAAACACTAATGATAAAAACTAGCGATGTGTTACAATACCATGTCAGTGACAGAAATACCATGGTATTGTAACACATCGCTAGTTTTTATCATTAGTGTTTAATGCCATACCACCTGTCCATACCACCTAGCACCTACCACCATCATAACTGAGATTAGCACATGGCCAATAGAAGTTATGCCCTGAAGATGTTGTACAAATACAACGAAACGTCGGCCTAACAAATCGTTTTTATTCACCAGACCGAACCTCAAGAAACCAAAATCTTTCATTCGTTATAAACAACGGTCAAGACAATCCTAACCTCCTATAATTATTGAAATTACAACAAAAATGTTGACTAATGCATCAAATTGATGTATAATATCAGGATGTAATATGTAATACCACGTAATCTGATCAATAACAACAGTATACCTAGGTTTAATCAAGTAAGTACGTACCGATTCTATGAAAATATCATTGACATCATAACATAAAACTAGAACAATGACCTAGAACAACATGGAGTAATGAAACATAAATCCAGAGTAATCAAAAACATTGATTTTTTCACAATAAAGGCCCCTAAAAAAAGTTAATGTAAGTACATAGATATGGTACACAAAAATTGAAACAACGTTGTGAATAAATTTGATTTGAATTGGGCTGTATCAATGTGGGAAAACTTATAGGTGGGCAAATTTTTTGAAATGATGAAAAAGTCACCGGGAAAAATGAATAAGTAGGCTGTAATAAGAAAAACGAGAAAATCTTTCAAATTTCAATCGTCGTCGTCCTCATCGCTGGTGTCAGTCATACTATCGTCATCTTCTCCTTCCGGAATCTGTTCCTTCATGATAAGATATTATTTTTCTGGAAGAGCAGAGCCTTCGAACCATCTCACAACATACGTCCCATCGTTATCCGTCCATCCGTAGTCGTCAGCTTTAATGCTGGGTGGATCTGGTGGGTGTAGATCAGACCACATTAGAGCTACGTACCTACTTCGACCTCACTGCATGTTGAAAAAATGCCTTCTTGCATGGAGGGAGTTTGCAACTGTCGATCCCTTTTGGATCTTTCAGAGGATCTTTTTCCCAATTTCTTTTGTAGGCATCCATAAATAAGTGCAGGCGTAATTCATCTACATCTTCGAATCGGCGACGGCTGTAGATTTGACACACAATTTTTTCAATGTTATGGAATTCCACAGGAGACAGATGTGGATTATAACCGAATGTTGCCAAAGTACGCTTCGAGTCTTCCTGTGCTTTTACTATATTGAATGGCTTCTTCTTCCCTACACGGAAGAAGGCTGACGTGTAATCACAACCTGTAAGTGCGTGAAGGGATGGGAGAGCCCTACACATATCGGGCCCCAAGTTCTCTACGATTCTTCTTACATCAATAAATCTATGGTCATTCCTTGTCACTGTTCCAACTTCCAGCCAAATTCTCACATGATTATGGATACGGTGAATGTTGCCAATTACAATGATGAGCACATCCGTATCGGAAGTTCTAATGACCACGTTCGATTCTTCTTTCAGCGTTGTTAAATGGTACACCATTCTGGAGTCTGCTTCTATATTTCCACATTTCAAGTTTGGATCTACGTTGACAGTGACGGTATCCCCAGTCAATGAATAAAAAAAGTAGCAGATTTCTTCTCTATTCACGTAAAGTGCAAAAAAATTGCTTGGACGAATTGGCATATTTTTCAGAGGCCCATTCATTTACAAGAAAATTGACCAGACTCTCTTTGAACTGGATACTCCTTAATGCTTTGGTAAAATCGATCGGTCTCTTTTGGTCTGGCTTGCTCACATGGTAGGTAATGTTGGAATCGCCTGCACTTCTCGAATCCCTTTCGAGGTCTTTAATGGATGGTGAAACATACCGATCAAAAATAAGATGAACGCGGAAACATTTAGCGGCGCTGATGTTTTTTAAAATGGCTTTCGCAATTCCCTGATACGTAGCGGGAAGGGTGTTACCTAACCGGTGCAATAAATGAAAACCGTCTATGATAAGCATATCAGTCTTAGTAGGCGCTTCATGGGAAGTAAGTCCTTCCAAATATTTCAACAGCATACTTTTTTGGGTTTTCAAAAGCGTTCCGTCGTGATGGCCTAGCGAAAGAGGAACCGGGGTTAGAGGAAACTTTAACACAGACTGCATATCGATGTTGTTTTTAAGGGATACAGTAAGAAGACGACAGAACAAATTTCTCTCCATCTTTAAGGTTTGAGTCTTTTCAGCTTTTTTGATTGTTAGTCCAGGGCGGTCGGTTGAAAAGTTAAGAGCCTGATTTCGAGGAATGGCCTTGTAAAATCGAGTAAAATCCACGGAACATTCTGCTCTAAATTTCGAACGTACTTTTACAATGGTCTTAAATTTTTTCAATGTTACATCCGTGAAAGGTTTTATTTGTTCATCAGGTCCGGTGTTCTTACAATGAATGCAGCACGACCGTGGAGGACCACCAGCATTTGCCATGGTTTTGAAATTCTCTGTGTCCAAATCGCGATCTAAAATTAATAAAAAATAATCCTTGTACCAAACACATCTATTTTTTAAACTATCATACCTAACCAATTAATGATGAATGTTATGTACTACTTAAACCCTAGAGTACTAAATCCTAATTTCCATTCTGAAGAAAAAAGAAAAACCCGGAAATATACTTAATTGAAGAAGTTAAAATATTGTTTGGTGGTGCACTTTTTCATTGTTTCTGTTTTCATCAATTTTTAGAATCCCGATCATATGTAATAATAATGATAATGCCACGTGACTTTGTAACTTTCGGACTAGGTACTACGAATTATGCGGATTTTCAAATTAGCGGGATAATGAATGGTAAAAAACCGACTGACCAAAAACCGAAAATTTGAACAGCATTCAACCAGTAAGAAAAAATGTTGACACCCCATTTTCTTACAAGTCACTGAGTCGCAGAAGCAACATATTTTTTTGCGAATAAATGGGATATTAAAACTAGAAATTATGAGACGTTTAGGTACCCTCGAGGTGAAAAATCTTTACAAATAAACGAGAAAACCAAAATGCATTGCTTTATTACGAATTATCAAGATTTTTGCAAGGGACTGAGACTAACCATTCATTGATTCTTGAGTCATCAATATAATATTCATTGTACATTGTACAATTAATGGTGTTTTAGTAATCAAGCCTGCCAAGAAAAGTTAGAGAAATGCAAAACTTCAGGTTGGAAACTACCTAGGTACCTAGTTCAAATAAGTCCTGACGTTCGGGTGGTGGGTGTATAATATGCCTAATTATAATTACTAAAAAAAATAAGAAAGAAAACATCTCGAATGCTCACCCAGAGTGATGATGGAGCGTAGTGTTGAATTATTTCCATTCAAAGCAAAACGAACGCGTCACAATCCCAAATTTCTATACATGCGAAACGAATAACGAACAGTGAACATTTGACGTTACTGGGCACATTACTATACTTGAATTACTTGACATTACTTGAATCGTTTTCCTCTCAACAATCTTCATCCTACCCCCACTCGGTAGGTGTAACGGTTCACATACCACATCATAAATCCCTACAGGTAGGGAAAACACCCTTTCCTCTTGTTCCGTTCAAACATGTGGTCTCAAGAAGGGCGAACTGCGTTGACCTAATTTCAAGTGCCCTCTGCCAGTACTTACCACCGGACTATTGCTGGCAGAGTAGGTTTATTTGTCTCTCCATGTCGAGTAGTTACAATGAGCGAAATTGCAAAAGCCCGCAAATAGTTTTGTTTTCTGTGCAAATAGTACCAAATTTCAAGTGCCCTCTGCCAGCACTTACCACCGGACTATTGCCGGCAGAGTAGGTTCATTTGGCTCACCATGTCGAGTAGCTATAATGACCAAAATTGCAAAAGCCCGCAAATAGTTTCATTTTCTGTGCAAAAAGTACCAATTTTCAAGTGCCCTCTGCCAGTACTTACCACTGGACTATTACCGGCAGAGTAGGTTCATTTGGCTCTCCATGACGAGTAGCTACAATGACCAAAATTGCAAAAGCCCGCAAATAGTTTCATTTTCTGTGCAAAAAGTACCAATTTTCAAGTGCCCTCTGCCAGTACTTACCACTGGACTATTGCTGGCAGAGTAGGTTTATTTGTCTCTCCATGTCGAGTAGTTACAATGAGCGAAATTGCAAAAGCCCGCAAATAGTTTCATTTTCTGTGCAAAAAGTACCAATTTTCAAGTGCCCTCTGCCAGTACTTACCACCGGGTATAAGGTGGCAGTGATTGGTTTTTGGTATGCTTATATCATATACTTACCCCGATCCAAGTTTCAGCCCCCCGTAAATAGTTTCAATTTTGACGAATTTTCGAAATTTCAAATAGCTACCAAATCTATACCCCCCATCTATGAAGTGGCAGGAGACCATGGGTGGATCCTCTAACATATATCCCATCAATTTCTATAATCAGAAATTCCCCGCTTTTTACAACCAAATTTCAGAGCTGGCTCCTGGACTAAAACTAAACTGCTTTTTCCAAGCTCTCGAGCTCAGGGCTCTCGACCTCTTGTAGGTGGCGCTAGTGGCGGTTCAGCGTTCTGGGGGTGCACCGACGTCCTTTCCGTTCCCCGACACGGCCAACCTGACATGGCAGCCGTCCCGGATGTCGCATCTGCAAGAGAAACGGACAGGCAAGGAGTATACTGTCATAAAAACACTCGGCCACACTGACAATGAACATGGCCAGTGAGATAAAACATTGGTGCGACAGATGATTAGCACCTGAACATGACGTTTCCACAACAAGCTGGTGGAGAGAATAAATTTGTAGTAAGAAACTTCTATACCACGGGAGGTTACGTGAGATGACAACACGCAACAGTTTGAACATAGATTGAGAATGAGCAGTTGATGCATTGGTAGCAGCTATAGCTAGAGCAAAGTGAGGGTTGACAACCTCAGACATGAGCACCGAGCAACGCTGGTGAGGGTTGACAGCCTCAGACCAGACAGTAGGATGACAAGACAGTTCAGAGGGTTGACAGCCTCCTGACTGAAAGCATGGAAGAGATTTGACAGTCTCTCAAGCTTATGAATTAGGAATAAAGGAGTACTGGAGGAGAGTTGACAGTCTCCTGACAGTGAGCATGGAAGAGATTTGACAGTCTCTCAAGCTTATGAATTAGGAATAAAGGAGTACTGGAGGAGAGTTGACAGTCTCCTGACAGTGAGCATGAAAGAGATTTGACAGTCTCTCGAGCATATTAATTAGGAATAAACGAGTACTGGAGGAGAGTTGACAGTCTCCTGACAGTGAGCATGGAAGAGATTTGGCAGTCTCTCCAGCCCATGATTAGGAATAAGGAAGTGCTGGAAAGGAGGACGCATGGTCAATAAACAGCAGTTATGTGCATCGCCAGTAGAATTATGAATTCCGCACAACGTATTAGAACCACACTAGCAAAGCTAATAGTCACGTCACATAATGGCCATCAAGGGCTAGCAACCACACTACATGGCAAATACCAATGTGACACCAATACATGTTCGAACAAATAAAGCTAGAATTTATTGTCAATAATAAAAATAAACTAATTACACTGGTACCTACAATGCGGTAGGGAACTAACAGGTCACATAATAGCTATCCAGGAGCTAGTGATCCGTCAATTCTCCAACCAAGCAGGTCCATAAACGAAAAGATGAAGTAATATAATGATGGCTTGCATAACTTTGGTCAAATTGAAAACTTAATGTCTTTTATGCTCATTAGAATAATTCTTGATAATAATTATCAAGAATTATTCTAATGAGCATAAAAGACATTAAGTTTTCAATTTGACCAAAGTTATGCAAGCCATCATTATATTACTTCATCTTTTCGTTTATGGACCTGCTTGGTTGGAGAATTGACGGATCACTATTATCACTATTATCACTATTGACGGATCACTATTATCACTATCACTTATTATTATCAAGTGCTCATTGCTCCATATACTTCAATAACAATCATGAATAGGTTACTCATTACTACCATCACTATCAGAGATATCATTGGGATTATTAGCATCAACTTCATTAACAATTTCTGATTGAACAGAAGGATCAGGTACAGGTTTCACCCTGTCATGTGGATACTTGTATGTACGATTTGACGTGAGAGATTTCAGTAAATAACGATCATGTTCAAGTACATCAATAATTCTGAATGGTCCACGAAATTTTGGACTTAGTTTTGACTGATTACGGGGTTCATTTTGGATCAACACAAGATCCCCTTTTGACATTAATTTCACTCTCGCTTTTCCCTTGTCAAAACGAGTTTTATCATATTCAGCTGATTTAATCATGTTTTGTGCAGCAATGTCACGTATTGCTTCTAAATCAACATTTTATTAACAGTGACTGATTCAGTGGGAACCACAAGATTTGAAGGCCTACCAACTTTTCCGATCAACAACTCTAATGGAGAAGATCGAGTTACACGATTGATTGTACAGTTGATGGCTAACTGAATGTCTGGGACTGCATCTTGCCATGAGCGTTCGCCCAGCTCAGTAGCAGTCAGCATATTGGTCAAAACTGACATTACTCTTTCTACTTGGGCATTTGCACGAGCGGCGCCAGTAGCAACAAGATGAAGCTCAATTTGGTGACTTTACAAAATTGTTTAAAATCATTACTGGCAAAGCATCTACCTTGGTCAGCTATGACACGTGATGGTGCAGCAAATAGGGATATGGAATTTTTCAAAGCTTTAATAGCATGAGCAGCATCAAGTTTTCTTGTGTGATACAGTAGCACGTATTTTGTGAATGCATCAATGAGAACTATTAAATATTCCTTAGAATCATTTTTGCCTGATAATTTTCCCGAAACATCTATGTGCACAGTATGCCATGGTGTGACTGTTTTAGGTATAGGATGCAATTGAACACTAGTCTTTCCAGAGGGAATCTTTGCAACCTTACAAGTCAAACAATAATTATTCTCGGTGAATTTTCTAATGAATTTTGACATGTGTCTAAACCAGTAAAATTCTGCAACCTTTTCTAGGGTTTTCTCCCATCCAAGGTGCATTATGGCTTCATGAACATTGTTCACTACAGACCACTTGTAGCAATGGGGGACTATAGGCAGACAACGGTTGCGGTTGTTTCGTTGCACATTCCTGCATAGAACACCTGATCGAATTTCGTAAGAATTCCTAACATCTTCAGGCAACTCTTCTTTCTCGATCTGAGAGAGAACCTCAACTATTTCTGGATCTTGATGTTGGGCTAATATCAACCAATCATCAGGTAGGGTTGTAATATCTACTCTCAAAACTGGATACTGAGAAGAGGAACTAGCTTGTGGATTGCCAGGAGTAGGATCTACTGGTTTGTTGAGTGACAAACTAACAGAAGACTGATGACGAACAATGGGACTGTTAACGTCGGAAACAGAAGAAGAATCTGTACCAAGTTCAGTGATTTGTACCGAGCAATCATGAGGAGGGGGATGACGTGAAAGAAAGTCTGCATGTTGCATACGAGCAGAGGGTCTGTAAACAATCTTGAAATTGAAAGCTTGGAGGTAACTCCACCATCTGTGAACTCTGGTATTCAAGTCTTGCTTAAGATATGATTCCTTGAGCGACTTACAATCCGTGACAACAGTGAAAAAGCAATACTGAAGATAAGTCTAGAAATGTCGAATGGATTGAATTACTGCCAGAGTTTCCTGCTCATAGCTATGGTATCTGGATTCTGCAGGAGTTGTTCTTTTGCTGAAGTAAGCTACGACTCGGGGTTTCTTGTCTACTATGTGAATTAGGATTCCAGCATATCCAATAGAACAAGCGTAGCAGTGAAGCTCTATGGGGTATGAGGCATCGAAAATCATTAAAACAGGTTCAGTTGTGAGGTGTGAAATCAATTTTTGCCTAGAATCTTCATGCTCTGGTAGCCATCTCAACTCAGATTTACTAGTCATCAAACGATAAAGAGGTTCTGCAACTGTTGAGAAATGGGGGATAAACTGTCTGAAGTATGAAGCTAACACCGGCCGAACGAACAACATATCCGAACGAACAAATGTTTGTGCGTTCACTGCGTTGGGCAACGCAGGTTAACAACCGTTTCCACCGGCCGAGCGAACGAACATATCCGAACGAACAAATGTTTGTTTGTTCACTCAGTTCGGCAACGCAGGTTGGCAACCGTTTCAACCGGCCGTGCAAACGTTTCCACTGGCCGTGCCCGAACGAACAAATGATGACGCCGAACAAACATTCGTTCGCTTCGGTGGAAACAGCTCATTTTGTTCGTGTCGTTCTTCCACATTTCTCATTTCAATTTCCACGTTTTCCACATTAATCATTTCAATCCTAGGAAATTTCAATTCATTTCAATTCTAGATGGACGAAGATTTAGTTTGTATTTCGGCCGCTTTTGTTGTAATCTCTTTGTTGACTAAAAAGAAGAGGAAAAAACCATGCCTGTGGGTTTCAAAATTTATCAAGAAGAGGGTGAAAATCAATATTGACACTCTCCTTCAAGAATTGAACCACGAGCCGGTGTAGGCGGACGGAAGTACCCACCTACCCTGGGTAGTTCTATCCTAGGACAAATGTACCCACCTACATTGGGGAAGGGTACTTCTGTCCTAGGACACAAGTACCCGCCTACACTGGGTAGTTCTGTCCTAGGCCAAATGTACCCACCTACATTGGGGTAGGGTACTTCTGTCCTAGGACAAAAGTTCCCGCCTACACTGGGTAGTTCTGTCCTAGGCCAAATGTACCCACCTACATTGGGGTAGGGTACTTCTGTCCTAGGACAGAAGAACCCACCTACACTGGGTAGTTTCTTCCCTTTATCTGCCCTAAAAATTACTTTTCATGCATTCGTGTACTCTGAGCTACTTTTAGATCATTTGAGATGGCAATAAAGTCAGTATGCGACTTATATTTAGATCTAAATATCGAAGCCCTAGCAAACCTTTGTTTTTACCCGTGCTCAAAATTTATGTTAAAAAAAATGTACCCACCTACACTGGGTAGTTTCTTCCCTTTATCTGCCCTAAAAATTACTTTTCATGCATTCGTGTACTCTGAGCTACCTACTTTTAGATCATTTGAGATGGCAATAAAGTCAGTATGCGACTTATATTTAGATCTAAATATCGACGCCCTAGCAAACCTTTGTTTTTACCCGTGCTCAAAATTTATGTTCTGAGAACATGTCAATTTCTCAAAAAATAATTTTTTAAATTTTACAATTCTGAAATAAAAATTATAAAAAATGTACAATTCTAATTATAAACATTTTACAATTCTGAAAATATTTACAATAATTGTAAAATTTTTCAGAATTTTTCTGAAATAAAAATTATTGAAATGAGCGATTCCCTTGGAAAATAGGTAATTATTACTTTCGACCCTCTGGAAAAAACCATGCCGATGGGTTTCGAAAATGAAAATGATGAAAATTAATGTTGACAGTCTCCTTCAAGAGTTGAACAACGAACTTGAGCAGTTTCGAAATTTTTTCCGGATGGAATCACGGAACATTTTTCACGGTTTTATTAGCTCCAGAATTAAATTCATTGGTCCACTCCATAGCAAAATATAACGAATGAAAAAGTAATGAAAAAGTCGAGAAACGCGGACTAGAAAACCGAACTCAACAACCGAGCGAACGATAAAAAGATCGGCCTGGGCCGATCGCTGAAAATGGTTGACGAACGAACGTTTGTTCGCATGTTTGAAGGATCACCTGTTTCCACTGGCCGAACACGCCGAACGAAGATTCGCTCGGTCACCTAGTGAACAAACGAACATTCGCTCGTCAGGTGTTTCCACCAACCGAACGCCGAACGAAGATTCGCTCGGTCACCTAGTGATGACGAGTGAACAAACGAACATTCGCTCGTCTGCTGTTTCCACCAACCGAACGAACACACATTTCTTCGTTCGCCGGTGTTCGCTCGGCCGGTGGAACGTTTCGGAATGTTTGTGCGTTCGCTGCGTTGGGCAACGCAGGTTACCAACCGTTTCCACCGGGCGAGTGAACGAACATATCCGAACGAACAAATGATTGTTTGTTCACTCAGTTCGGCAACGCAGGTTGGCAACCGTTTCCACCGGCCGTGCAAACGTTTCCACTGGCCGTGCCCGAACGAAAAAATGACGACGCCGAACAAACATTCGTTCGCTTCGGTGGAAACAGCTCATTTTGTTCGTGTCGTTCTTCCACATTTCTCATTTCAATTTCCACGTTTTCCACATTAATCATTTCAATCCTAGGAAATTTCAATTCATTTCAGTTCTAGATGGACGAAGATTTAGTTTGTATTTCGGCCGCTTTTGTTGTAATCTCTTTGTTGACTAAAAAGAAGAGGAAAAAACCATGCCTGTGGGTTTCAAAATTTATCCAGAAGAGGGTGAAAATCAATATTGACGAGAGTGTCAATATTGATTTTCACCCTCTTCTGGAAAAATTTTGAAACCCACAGGCATGGTTTTTTCCTCTTCTTCAAGAATTGAACCACGAGCCGGTGTAGGCGGACGGAAGTACCCACCTACCCTGGGTAGTTCTGTCCTAGGACAAATGTACCCACCTACATTGGGGTAGGGTACTTCTGTCCTAGGCCAAATGTACCCACCTACATTGGGGTAGGGTACTTCTGTCCTAGGACAAATGTACCCACCTACATTGGGTAGTTCTGTCCTAGGCCAAATGTACCCACCTACATTGGGGTAGGGTACTTCTGTCCTAGGACAAAAGTACCCGCCTACACTGGGTAGTTCTGTCCTAGGCCAAATGTACCCACCTACATTGGGGTAGGGTACTTCTGTCCTAGGACAAAAGTACCCGCCTACACTGGGTAGTTCTGTCCTAGGCAAAATGTACCCACCTACATTGGGGTAGGGTACTTCTGTCCTAGGACAAAAGTACCCGCCTACACTGGGTAGTTCTGTCCTAGGCCAAATGTACCCACCTACATTGGGGTAGGGTACTTCTGTCCTAGGACAGAAGTACCCACCTACACTGGGTAGTTTCTTCCCTTTATCTGCCCTAAAAATTACTTTTCATGCATTCGTGTACTCTGAGCTACTTTTAGATCATTTGAGATGGCAATAAAGTCAGTATGCGACTTATATTTAGATCTAAATATCGAAGCCCTAGCAAACCTTTGTTTTTACCCGTGCTCAAAATTTATGTTCTGAGAACATGTCAATTTCTCAAAAAATAATTTTTTAAATTTCACAATTCTGAAATAAAAATTATAAAAAATTTACAATTCTAATTATAAAAATTTTTACAATTCTGAAAAATTTTACAATAATTGTAAAAATTTTCAGAATTATTCTGAAATAAAAATTATTGAAATGAGCGATTCCCCTCTGGAAAATAGGTAATTATTACTTTCGACCCTCTGGAAAAAACCATGCCGATGGGTTTCAAAAATGAAAATGATGAAAATTAATGTTGACAGTCTCCTTCAAGAGTTGAACAACGAACTTGAGCAGTTTCGAAATTTTTTCCGGATGGAATCACGGAACATTTTTCACGGTTCTATTAGCTCCAGAATTAAATTCATTGGTCCACTCCATCGCAAAATATAACGAATGAAAAAGTAATGAAAAAGTCGAGAAACGCGAACTAGAAAACCGAACTCAACAACCGAGCGAACGATAAAAAGATCGGCCTGGGCCGATCGCTGAAAATGGTTGACGAACGAACGTTTGTTCGCATGTTTGAAGGATCACCTGTTTCCACTGGCCGAACACGCCGAACGAAGATTCGCTCGGTCACCTAGTGAACAAACGAACATTCGCTCGTCAGGTGTTTCCACCAACCGAACGCCGAACGAAGATTCGCTCGGTCACCTAGTGAAGACGAGTGAACAAACGAACATTCGCTCGTCTGCTGTTTCCACCAACCGAACGAACACACATTTCTTCGTTCGCCGGTGTTCGCTCGGCCGGTGGAAACGCACCTTAACAACCGTTTAACAAACGCAGGTTAACAACCGTTTCCACCGGCCGAGCGAACGAACATATCCGAACGAACAAATGTTTGTTTGTTCACTCAGTTCGGCAACGCACGTTGGTAACCGTTTCCACCGGCCGTGCAAACGTTTCCACTGGCCGTGCCCGAACGAAGAAATGATGACGCCGAACAAACATTCGTTCGCTTCGGTGGAAACAGCTCATTTTGTTCGTGTCGTTCTTCCACATTTCTCATTTCAATTTCCACGTTTTCCACATTAATCATTTCAATCCTAGGAAATTTCAATTCATTTCAATTCTAGATGGACGAAGATTTAGTTTGTATTTCGGCCGCTTTTGTTGTAATCTCTTTGTTGACTAAAAAGAAGAGGAAAAAACCATGCCTGTGGGTTTCAAAATTTATCAAGAAGAGGGTGAAAATCAATATTGACACTCTCCTTCAAGAATTGAACCACGAGCCGGTGTAGGCGGACGGAAGTACCCACCTACCCTGGGTAGTTCTATCCTAGGACAAATGTACCCACCTACATTGGGGAAGGGTACTTCTGTCCTAGGACACAAGTACCCGCCTACACTGGGTAGTTCTGTCCTAGGCCAAATGTACCCACCTACATTGGGGTAGGGTACTTCTGTCCTAGGACAAAAGTTCCCGCCTACACTGGGTAGTTCTGTCCTAGGCCAAATGTACCCACCTACATTGGGGTAGGGTACTTCTGTCCTAGGACAGAAGAACCCACCTACACTGGGTAGTTTCTTCCCTTTATCTGCCCTAAAAATTACTTTTCATGCATTCGTGTACTCTGAGCTACTTTTAGATCATTTGAGATGGCAATAAAGTCAGTATGCGACTTATATTTAGATCTAAATATCGAAGCCCTAGCAAACCTTTGTTTTTACCCGTGCTCAAAATTTATGTTAAAAAAAATGTACCCACCTACACTGGGTAGTTTCTTCCCTTTATCTGCCCTAAAAATTACTTTTCATGCATTCGTGTACTCTGAGCTACCTACTTTTAGATCATTTGAGATGGCAATAAAGTCAGTATGCGACTTATATTTAGATCTAAATATCGACGCCCTAGCAAACCTTTGTTTTTACCCGTGCTCAAAATTTATGTTCTGAGAACATGTCAATTTCTCAAAAAATAATTTTTTAAATTTTACAATTCTGAAATAAAAATTATAAAAAATGTACAATTCTAATTATAAACATTTTACAATTCTGAAAATATTTACAATAATTGTAAAATTTTTCAGAATTTTTCTGAAATAAAAATTATTGAAATGAGCGATTCCCTTGGAAAATAGGTAATTATTACTTTCGACCCTCTGGAAAAAACCATGCCGATGGGTTTCGAAAATGAAAATGATGAAAATTAATGTTGACAGTCTCCTTCAAGAGTTGAACAACGAACTTGAGCAGTTTCGAAATTTTTTCCGGATGGAATCACGGAACATTTTTCACGGTTTTATTAGCTCCAGAATTAAATTCATTGGTCCACTCCATAGCAAAATATAACGAATGAAAAAGTAATGAAAAAGTCGAGAAACGCGGACTAGAAAACCGAACTCAACAACCGAGCGAACGATAAAAAGATCGGCCTGGGCCGATCGCTGAAAATGGTTGACGAACGAACGTTTGTTCGCATGTTTGAAGGATCACCTGTTTCCACTGGCCGAACACGCCGAACGAAGATTCGCTCGGTCACCTAGTGAACAAACGAACATTCGCTCGTCAGGTGTTTCCACCAACCGAACGCCGAACGAAGATTCGCTCGGTCACCTAGTGATGACGAGTGAACAAACGAACATTCGCTCGTCTGCTGTTTCCACCAACCGAACGAACACACATTTCTTCGTTCGCCGGTGTTCGCTCGGCCGGTGGAAACGCACCTTTAAGGCGCGTTTCCACCGGCCGAACGAACGAACATATCCGAACGAACAAATGTTTGTGCGTTCGCTGCGTTGGGCAACGCAGGTTACCAACCGTTTCCACCGGGCGAGTGAACGAACATATCTGAACGAACAAATGATTGTTTGTTCACTCAGTTCGGCAACGCAGGTTGGCAACCGTTTCCACCGGCCGTGCAAACGTTTCCACTGGCCGTGCCCGAACGAAAAAATGACGACGCCGAACAAACATTCGTTCGCTTCGGTGGAAACAGCTCATTTTGTTCGTGTCGTTCTTCCACATTTCTCATTTCAATTTCCACGTTTTCCACATTAATCATTTCAATCCTAGGAAATTTCAATTCATTTCAGTTCTAGATGGACGAAGATTTAGTTTGTATTTCGGCCGCTTTTGTTGTAATCTCTTTGTTGACTAAAAAGAAGAGGAAAAAACCATGCCTGTGGGTTTCAAAATTTATCCAGAAGAGGGTGAAAATCAATATTGACGAGAGTGTCAATATTGATTTTCACCCTCTTCTGGAAAAATTTTGAAACCCACAGGCATGGTTTTTTCCTCTTCTTCAAGAATTGAACCACGAGCCGGTGTAGGCGGACGGAAGTACCCACCTACCCTGGGTAGTTCTGTCCTAGGACAAATGTACCCACCTACATTGGGGTAGGGTACTTCTGTCCTAGGCCAAATGTACCCACCTACATTGGGGTAGGGTACTTCTGTCCTAGGACAAATGTACCCACCTACATTGGGTAGTTCTGTCCTAGGCCAAATGTACCCACCTACATTGGGGTAGGGTACTTCTGTCCTAGGACAAAAGTACCCGCCTACACTGGGTAGTTCTGTCCTAGGCCAAATGTACCCACCTACATTGGGGTAGGGTACTTCTGTCCTAGGACAAAAGTACCCGCCTACACTGGGTAGTTCTGTCCTAGGCAAAATGTACCCACCTACATTGGGGTAGGGTACTTCTGTCCTAGGACAAAAGTACCCGCCTACACTGGGTAGTTCTGTCCTAGGCCAAATGTACCCACCTACATTGGGGTAGGGTACTTCTGTCCTAGGACAGAAGTACCCACCTACACTGGGTAGTTTCTTCCCTTTATCTGCCCTAAAAATTACTTTTCATGCATTCGTGTACTCTGAGCTACTTTTAGATCATTTGAGATGGCAATAAAGTCAGTATGCGACTTATATTTAGATCTAAATATCGAAGCCCTAGCAAACCTTTGTTTTTACCCGTGCTCAAAATTTATGTTCTGAGAACATGTCAATTTCTCAAAAAATAATTTTTTAAATTTCACAATTCTGAAATAAAAATTATAAAAAATTTACAATTCTAATTATAAAAATTTTTACAATTCTGAAAAATTTTACAATAATTGTAAAAATTTTCAGAATTATTCTGAAATAAAAATTATTGAAATGAGCGATTCCCCTCTGGAAAATAGGTAATTATTACTTTCGACCCTCTGGAAAAAACCATGCCGATGGGTTTCAAAAATGAAAATGATGAAAATTAATGTTGACAGTCTCCTTCAAGAGTTGAACAACGAACTTGAGCAGTTTCGAAATTTTTTCCGGATGGAATCACGGAACATTTTTCACGGTTCTATTAGCTCCAGAATTAAATTCATTGGTCCACTCCATCGCAAAATATAACGAATGAAAAAGTAATGAAAAAGTCGAGAAACGCGAACTAGAAAACCGAACTCAACAACCGAGCGAACGATAAAAAGATCGGCCTGGGCCGATCGCTGAAAATGGTTGACGAACGAACGTTTGTTCGCATGTTTGAAGGATCACCTGTTTCCACTGGCCGAACACGCCGAACGAAGATTCGCTCGGTCACCTAGTGAACAAACGAACATTCGCTCGTCAGGTGTTTCCACCAACCGAACGCCGAACGAAGATTCGCTCGGTCACCTAGTGAAGACGAGTGAACAAACGAACATTCGCTCGTCTGCTGTTTCCACCAACCGAACGAACACACATTTCTTCGTTCGCCGGTGTTCGCTCGGCCGGTGGAAACGCACCTTAAAGGTGCGTTTCCACCGGCCGAACGAACGAACATATCCGAACGAACAAATGTTTGTGCGTTCACTGCGTTGGGCAACGCAGGTTAACAACCGTTTCCACCGGCCGAGCGAACGAACATATCCGAACGAACAAATGTTTGTTTGTTCACTCAGTTCGGCAACGCACGTTGGTAACCGTTTCCACCGGCCGTGCAAACGTTTCCACTGGCCGTGCCCGAACGAAGAAATGATGACGCCGAACAAACATTCGTTCGCTTCGGTGGAAACAGCTCATTTTGTTCGTGTCGTTCTTCCACATTTCTCATTTCAATTTCCACGTTTTCCACATTAATCATTTCAATCCTAGGAAATTTCAATTCATTTCAATTCTAGATGGACGAAGATTTAGTTTGTATTTCGGCCGCTTTTGTTGTAATCTCTTTGTTGACTAAAAAGAAGAGGAAAAAACCATGCCTGTGGGTTTCAAAATTTATCCAGAAGAGGGTGAAAATCAATATTGACACTCTCCTTCAAGAATTGAACCACGAGCCGGTGTAGGCGGACGGAAGTACCCACCTACCCTGGGTAGTTCTATCCTAGGACAAATGTACCCACCTACATTGGGGTAGGGTACTTCTGTCCTAGGACACAAGTACCCACCTACACTGGGTAGTTCTGTCCTAGGCCAAATGTACCCACCTACATTGGGGTAGGGTACTTCTGTCCTAGGACAAATGTACCCACCTACACTGGGTAGTTCTGTCCTAGGCCAAATGTACCCACCTACATTGGGGTAGGGTACTTCTGTCCTAGGACAAATGTACCCACCTACACTGGGTAGTTCTGTCCTAGGCCAAATGTACCCACCTACATTGGGGTAGGGTACTTCTGTCCTAGGACAAAAGTACCCGCCTACACTGGGTAGTTCTGTCCTAGGCCAAATGTACCCACCTACATTGGGGTAGGGTACTTCTGTCCTAGGACAAATGTACCCACCTACACTGGGTAGTTCTGTCCTAGGCCAAATGTACCCACCTACATTGGGGTAGGGTACTTCTGTCCTAGGACAAATGTACCCACCTACATTGGGTAGTTCTGTCCTAGGCCAAATGTACCCACCTACATTGGGGTAGGGTACTTCTGTCCTAGGACAAAAGTACCCGCCTACACTGGGTAGTTCTGTCCTAGGCCAAATGTACCCACCTACATTGGGGTAGGGTACTTCTGTCCTAGGACAGAAGTACCCACCTACACTGGGTAGTTTCTTCCCTTTATCTGCCCTAAAAATTACTTTTCATGCATTCGTGTACTCTGAGCTACTTTTAGATCATTTGAGATGGCAATAAAGTCAGTATGCGACTTATATTTAGATCTAAATATCGAAGCCCTAGCAAACCTTTGTTTTTACCCGTGCTCAAAATTTATGTTCTGAGAACATGTCAATTTCTCAAAAAATAATTTTTTAAATTTTACAATTCTGAAATAAAAATTATAAAAAATTTACAATTCTAATTATAAAAATTTTACAATTCTGAAAAATAATTACAATAATTGTAAAATTTTTCAGAATTTTTCTGAAATAAAAATTATTGAAATGAGCGATTCCCTTGGAAAATAGGTAATTATTACTTTCGACCCTCTGGAAAAAACCATGCCGATGGGTTTCGAAAATGAAAATGATGAAAATGAATGTTGACAGTCTCCTTCAAGAGTTGAAAGAGTTTCGAAATTTTTTCCGGATGGAATCACGGAACATTTTTCACGGTTTTATTAGCTCCAGAATTAAATTCATTGGTCCACTCCATAGCAAAATATAACGAATGAAAAAGTAATGAAAAAGTCGAGAAACCCGAACTAGAAAACCGAAATCAACAACCGAGCGAACGATAAAAAGATCGGCCTGGGCCGATCGCTGAAAATGGTTGACGAACGAACGTTTGTTCGCATGTTTGAAGGATCACCTGTTTCCACTGGCCGAACACGCCGAACGAAGATTCGCTCGGTCACCTAGTGAACAAACGAACATTCGCTCGTCAGGTGTTTCCACCAACCGAACGCCGAACGAAGATTCGCTCGGCCACCTAGTGATGACGAGTGAACAAACGAACATTCGCTCGTCTGCTGTTTCCACCAACCGAACGAACACACATTTCTTCGTTCGCCGGTGTTCGTTCGGCCGGTGGAAACGCACCTTCAGACAACAAACTTTCTACTTTTTGTTTGTTTGGTCGAATTTCTCCAGCGCTTATTTCAAAACCTAAGAACAAGACTTTGTTCATGACGAAAGCACATTTGGAAATATTCAAAGAGAAACCAGAAGATGTCAAAACGTCAAACTTGAGATAAAGTACTTGTACTTTATCTAGACGTTCTAGAGATTCATCAATAGTTTTAGAAAACACCATGATATCGTCAATGAATGCAGTACAATACTCATTAGCTAATGGCCCAAGAGCAGCCATTACACTTCTTTGATAAACTGAGGGAGCATTCCTGAGACCAAAAGGCATTGTCAGAAATTCATATTGTCCTTCAGGAGTAACAAAAGCTGTTTTCTCAATAGAATCTTCATGAACTGGAATGGCATGGTAGCCACTTGCCATGTCCAAGCAAGTGAAGTAGCAAGCACCAGCTAAACGAGCAATTTGGTCTTTAATCAAAGGTAGAGGGTGACGTTCGGCTACAGTATTAGAATTTAATTGACGATAGTCCACACACCTTCTAAGGTTACCATTTTTCTTAGGGATGAGTAGTATTGGACTAGCAAATGGAGATATGCTACTTCTAACTATTCCTGCATTTTCAAGTTCGGCTATGTGTTCTCTTACAAACTTCTTATCCCTAGGAGACAACGGATAAGGACGACGATTGACTAACTTACTAGGATCAATGAGTCTAATACGAAGTTCACCAGTAGTGACACGAGTCGTAGGAAGTCCATCAGTGAAAAAGGACTGGTACTTTTTCAAAATAGAGAGAAGCTCATGTTTCCTATCTGGATTTATTTCTGTTCGAATTTGATCCAAAATGTCAGCTTGATTATTTGGTGTAGCACTATCAAAATAATGAGAAGTCGATTCTACTACTCTATCAATCTGCAAGGGTTCACATGGCATACAGTCACTAAATGTCAATTCGTTGCAAGTATGATCATGAATTGGTGATAATTTATTACCATTAGTGGAATCTGTGTGATCTCTTGGATCAAGGGGCAATAGAGGTGGCTCCTCAATTTGTGTAGATTCTGAATTTTCTGGAGGTATGTGAATTTTCTGATCAAATTTGTTCGTGATAGATTTAGGAAATTCAAATTGGTCGGAGTGAAACTGCAAGTGTTGGCTGTAAGGATGACTTTGACTCCCATGTTCAAGATTTCTCTTCCAATTATGATGTCAGAATTAATACTATCATTAGGGACGATGTGAAAACAAATTTTAAGACAATTTCCATCAATAACTACTTCGGACACAATTTGAGATTTACTCATGACCCTAGACATCCCAATTCCACTCAAAATAACAGGTGTCTCGAAAATGGGTCCAGAAAACTTATCTTGGAGTTTACTTCTAATAAGAGAACATTCGGATCCTGAGTCAAAAATAAAATTGAATGGCTCACCGTTAAGTGTCAGCAATCCAGGGGGGTTGACAGAGCACAAGTCAACTCTGCGTTCAGCAACGACTTTTCCTTTAGGTCCTTTAGTCTTGTTGGGGCAAGTGTCAGCGTAGTGTTCCTGTGATTGACAGACGAAGCAGGCTCCAAGTCTGGTCGGTGTCTGTCCAGTTTTGACTGGGGGTGTTCTGGAGTTGGGGTTTCTGGGTAGCCAGCTGTTGGGGTTTGACATTGAAGGTCTAGCAGGGGAACGACGGTTGTGGCATTCATGCATACGATGTCCTGGTTTCTTACATTTGTGGCAGTATGGTGTGTTGGAAAATCCAGGATTAGGTTCCGAACATTTTGATCTTTTGGAGTCGTGTTGTGGGGAGTCATGTGGCCCGGAAGATCGTTTTCCCATAGACAAAAACTTCAACTCTTTCATCATCCTTTCGCGCGTTCTTATATCATCGGTATAAGTTAGATGTCGAATCCGTTTATCAAATTTTGATAAATGAGCCAAGACAAGAGAAATAGAAATTTCTTTGAATCTGGCATTTAAGATTCCCAACATGTTGGTAGCATACGTAACATAATTTTCATTGTAACTAGGATGAAAAGTTGAGAGGCGATCACCGCAGAAGGAGTATCACATGAATCGTATTCAGTGGTAAATAAAGTTTTAAATTCATCCCAAGTAATATCAGGGTAGGAGAATTGAGAAAGCCATTGAGCTGCTGTCCCCTTTAAAGCGCTACTCAAAGTCACTTCCTGTGCGAGGATTGTCACGCAAACAGAAATCGGCAGTTTGCAACCAAGCCTTTGGGTCCAGGTTATTGCAAGAGGGATTGAATTCTGGCAAGGAGAGATGACTTGACGTCTGAGGGGGAAGACGACTCACTAGCTCAGATAAAAACATACGAAAATCGGCATTACCTTCGATGTTTTCAGGCCGGGTAGTGGAAAGCCGTGACGCGCTTCGAGATTGTAGTGTACCTTCCGTAGGTGAATCGATGTGTTCAGGCCAGGTAGTAGAAAGCCGTGACGCACTTCGAGGGTATAGAGACTTCTAAATGTCCCTTCCGACGGTGAAAAGTTTCCAAGATGGGTGATACGTTCCTCCGCAGGTCGGTTTTGACATTGTGGGAAAGTGAAGTTGCGATCCCACTTCTGATCTCGGAATTACAGATCTCCTATTTGTATTACTCGTGATTCTACTGTCAGAAGGCCGTATACGAGTATTGGGTTCTTCCAGTATCTCACCGTCTTCAACGTCAGGGTTCATAGTGGTGATTTGAAGGAGATAGATAAAACGATGATTAGAAAGAATTAACGGAATGTACTGGAATGAATGAATAGAGATGAATGAAACGTGAAGCGTCAGGATAAAACAGATACTTTTTAACACAAAGACAATGAAGTTAAAATGGGATAAAAGGACAATATTCGGATACTCCCGCGATAGAACAAACAATTGAACGTGCGCATACGAGGGCGGTCTCAACCAAACTAAACTGCTTTTTCCAAGCTCTCGAGCTCAGGGCTCTCGACCTCTTGTAGGTGGCGCTAGTGGCGGTTCAGCGTTCTGGGGGTGCACCGACGTCCTTTCCGTTCCCCGACATACTTAATATGTATACATACACATTAAATATACATAATATCAAACATGTATATATACATATAGGTACATGCTGCATAATATGCACATCTGAACGTTAATATTAATAACGTTCAGATGTTGTCTTGTCTTGAGGTGAAATCCGCCCAGATGTTTGCCAACCGCCCAGGTATCGTTGAAATTGAGATGATAACTGGGTTGTAACTAGGTATACAAACATACCAAGAATATTAATATTACTCTAATGCTGATTTGTCCAGGATATGGTTCTCGTACAAAGTAAACAGGATTTTTTGAGGCAGACAGATAGATAGATAGATAGATAGATAAAGCCTTTTATTCTCTAAATAATAATACTACAAATGAACAATAGTAGTGGTTGACATGCACAAAATACAAGATACAAAATGAATCTGAAGTGGTGTTATTCAACCAAATAATAAATTATTTTATTATTATACACTCTAAATTCAGCAACAGGCTGTTAAGGCATGGCCGGTTAGGCCGTCCGCCTTTGGAGTCGGTTTATCTAATTAACAAATGTGGACACTAATGTACTGCTACAAAACTGTTTTTATTATCATATTTTACTTAATAATTAAGTAAAATAATAATTATTATTATTTATTTATTTATTTTATTTTACTTTTTTTTTCTTTTTTCCCCCTTTCCTTCCCAGGTTAGATAATTTTATAATTCGTTGACATGGTTATTTTATATTTAACATAATATGTTAATATACATACATATTTAACATATAACTCGAAATATTTTGTATCATGTACCTGTATATTATAAGTTAGTTGTAGTTAAATTCTCCTATTAATATTTTCCTGTATTTCCAAGCAGTACTACAGTACCCAGCTAGCTTAGGCCAATATTCCCTTTCATTCAACATCTGTATTAGGAGGTCTCTAGGAAATACTGCCATTCCGAACCATCTGGCTCGAAATTCACTCAACACAGGACATTGCGCGACAAAATGACATAATATAATGACATATAATGACATATTGCACATTGAACATAATTCTATTCTTCCCTCTATGCAGGGTTGGTAATTAAGGTTTAACAATTCTGAACGGAGTTTAATTACCCATCTAGTTAATCCCAACCCAACGTCTTGGTTCATATCGGCGCATACTACATCGTGGTTGAGACATCGGTACAGGAGATAGTGAGTAGTATTAGCAGGATTTTTTGAGGCATTGCTAACAGTTACCTACTTCGTTCTAATTATATAAAATCGACAGTCATTTTCGAAGAAATAACTGGTTTCATGTAAAATGTCTGCTAGCAGGTAGATGTTGGCTGAGTTTTCTGTCGGAACATTTCGGGCGTTGTAAGGTCTATTTCAGTTGTGGAACGACGATGCGAGTTCCCATGGTAGGCGAAGGAGAAGACTTAGAGAGAGCTAGAGATAGACGAGGTGGGACCACGGGGGTTGAACAAAAAAACGGGTTTAACCCTTCGGGCCCAGATGGGCTCCAAATGGGCGCCCAGGCTCCTGAACCACTGCGCTCCACGCGTTGCTCCTCTAACCAAACCAACTTATTTTACGACACGTTCAATTTAATCTGTTCGAGGGCGTAATTCCAGACAGCGAAAACGGCGCATGTAACGTGCGTTCGTTACAGGTGTTCGACAGTTATTGTAGCAGATGGTGCAGTAACACCATCAGTCCTCATCACTTCAGATATCGTTTACTCCACTTTTTTTCTACAAGTGATTCAAGCTTCTAAAACTCTCCATTCTTGCAGCTGTCTTCAAAATCACGTTCATGATTGTTAGTAAGTATAGAAACATTATAGTGAAACACAGTAGGTGTACATAACAGGATATATTCTGTGTAATTTGTTACCTACACCAAACAAGCCATAATCAAAGTTACAGGCTCACCCTTCTACAAAGATCGACAAATGATCCAACGCCGTCTTTTAATTTATTTATTTATTTATTGTGTTCACACAGCATAGGACCAAGGCCCCCCCTAGCGCCATGTACATAATACATATTATGTATTAGCAAGATTTAATTAATTAAATGGCCGTCAAAATACAATTGAAATAAAATTTACTTGATTATCAAAACAAAAAAACTCTGCAAATTCTTGACACAACGGTTCATTATCTTCTTTGTACAGATCACCCTTCTGTCTAGATCACTAGGTCTAAATGTCTAGATCGTAAATGTTAGATTAATTATTATTATTAATTATCACTAATTATTAACCATTTTATCAAGTACCTGGTGAAAATTATTATAATTTATTGTTAGGTATTAATAATTTGTATTTATTATTAATAATAATTATTATTAATTATGATTAATTAATACGATATAATTCTGGGGTTTTTAATACTACGTCGGTAATAATTTTTCTATAAAAGAAGTACCTACCAACAAACATTCGAAATTACCTCCATTTCCGTAGCACGAAACGTATTTCAGAACAAAAAACTCGACATTACCTAAGCCATATGATGTTCCAAAGAGCTTGTTAGTATGAAAATGGACCTGTATTTCAACAGTTGGAGTCACGATCGTGTTGTGAGGCACAATCTTTGAGCCGTCATTGTGAACGAACGGCTGGTCGTACAAAGCTGCGGATGGTCTTAAAAAATTCTACGGAACAAACTCTATCTAAATATGAAATAAAAAACATACCGTTCTATATGAATTTTTCGAGATATGAAATTTTCAAAATTTCAAAATTCGTTTTGAACCCCTTCCCCTTGACCTAGGGTTATGAAAAGTTTCGAGGACCATTGTGGGGCTGGTCCGAACCCAGAAACCAAATTTCGTAATTTTAGCTCAACGTTAACTGGGCAAAGTGGCGCGGACGGCGGACGGCGTACGGCGTACGGCGTACGGCGTACGGCGTACGGCGGACGGACGGATTTTTTTTTATTCGATTTTCTGAATTTACGTATCTTGAAACGTAAACCAACAAATTTTGAGGGGGGGTTAAAAAATTTTTTTCTTTGGGCGATTCCAATGGTTCATTATCGAAGATAATAAACCAAAATAACACAAAATTTACTCAAAGAAGAGATGTGCTGGAGAGAAAAGAAGTGCTGGAGAGAAACCAGAAGGAAAGAGAAGAACAAGAGAAGAGAGAGAAGAAAATGAAAATGGTGTAGTCATAAATCAGCAAAATGTGCTTTCAGTTCCGTGCTGAATTGCCGGAAAGAGGAGATAGAGCGTAAACGAAGAGGGAGACCATTCCAAAGTCGCGCTCCTTCTACAGCAAAGGAATTTTTATAAAGGGTTGAGTGGAATCGATGCTGAGAGATAAGATGCAGTCTGGTGGATGTGGTTAGGCTGAACATATTTTCCAAGTAGGAAGGGAGTACATTGCTGGGGGTGGTGTGAAGGATCTTGTGAACTAAGATAAGGCGCCTAAAGGCATAAAAGTGTTCCAGAGTCATACCCAACAACTCCTTACTTCTGTGAGATACGTGTCCACGAGATTTCAAATTGAAAACATATCTCAAACATGCATTATGCGCCACAGTCAGCTTCCTAATATTTTCAGCAGAAAGGGAGCCCGAAAATACTCTGTCGCCAAAGGAAAAATGTGGGAGGACAAGTGATTTTATTAAATGCAATTTCAAATATTGGGGGGTGTAATATTTTAAGCTTTTGAGGGAATAAAGCGCTCCATAGATTTTTCTGCACATGGCACTCACTTGAGAGTCCCATGACAGATCATTTTGTATAATCATGCCTAAATTCCTCCTTCGTCACAATATTCAATACTACTATTATTTATACAAAGTGGTAATTTGTTCTTTTCGAATGGCGTTTTATACAGAACTATAGCTTTAGTTTTGTTGGCGTTAATTTTTAATTTATTAGCTTCAGAATACCTATTTATTTGTTCAAGTTCATTGTTGATTAGTGGCAGAGTTGAAGGGAGATCATCTGGTTTGCATTGAATTAATTCCGCACAGAGGTCAAGAATAGGCGTTTTTGTGCAAAAACTCTTAAAGCTTATAACTGGCAGCTACTCTAGTGACCCATTATAATAATTATAATTATTATCCGAAACCCGTTTGTCTCTATCCGATCTGGATGTTTGGTCATGACATTTCTACAAATATTTTGCACACGACAATTCTTTAAAAATTAACATTTTGGTTTATTATCTTCGATAGGTAATAATGAACCATTGGAACTGCGGTTCTTTGCCCAATTAGCTTTGTGCTAAATTAACGAAATTTGGTTTAAGGGTACGGACCAATCCCACAATGATCCTCGAAACATTTCATAACCCTTGGTTATTTTTTCAAATAACCAAAACTCGAAAAAAAAAAACAGATTGAACGGTATATTTTTCATTTCATATTCAGATAGAGTTTTTTTTTCTAGAATTTTTTTAGACCATCCGCAGCTTTGTCCGACCAGCCGTTCGTTCTCAATGAGTGCTCAAAGTTGGGGCAGATCGAAAGCTGTCAACATGAGAGTGAATCGTGAGGCAGCTTGTCGGGTCAATTTTCATACTGGCCCAGCACCAACAGCAGTTAGTTTTCAAATGTCGAGTTAATTAATAATAATAATTTATACAAACTATTATTAACCAACAATAATTAACACTAATAATTAACAATAATTACACTACTTGATAATAATTGCTTATTTATATATAATAATAATTCATAATATTAATAATTAATATTATGAATTATTATTAATCTAATGTTATTGATCTAGACAGAAGGCTGATCTGCACAAAGAAGATAATGAACCGTTGTGTCAAGAATTTGCAGATTTATTTTGTTTCTGAAAGTTTTTAGGGTTCAGACAATGGGTTAAATTTTAAATTGGCACCGTCTCAAGCTGAAACGAAGCTCTGTGCAAAATTTCAAGTCAATCGGTGAAGGTGGAGAGACTGGAGAGCCTGTCTGAACAAGAAGGTAAGTGCAAAAAACAGGGTATTTGGAGTTATTTAACTCGGCTCCCTTTCGACCTAACTACTTGAAACTTCCAGGGCTTTCTATTATCCACACCAAAAAGTTCCACACCAAATTTCATGTTGATCGGTCAAACAGGAGCCGAGCAATGGATGCTTGGAAAACGCGTTTTGTGACGTCCCGTAAACATGCACTCGGTACCGTTCGTTCTTCCCAACATGTTTGTTCGGCAGGGCCGAACGCTACCGCGTTCAAAGTTAATAATTATGAATTTAATGTCGACATAATAATTCCCGAAGAAACGGCTTGTTATGACAGATCTCTGTGGGAATAGAGGACGTAAATCCTTAGTCATTACCGGGGTAGCGAAAACTTGACATCAAATCCGAAAATTAAACCAACTGAACCTGATTTGACCTACTGAATGGTCTGTACGCAATAATGATTCTAACCGTAAGATTTTGAAGATAAAACGGTGTTTACTGGACTGGATATATTATGAAATATGATTGGTAGAGTACCTACCACGAGATGTATTTCGATTATTTTAAATTTAATGCCTATTTAAATTTGCTAAGTATATTTGTTGGTACATGTAACTACAAATATACATAGACAATTTAGAATAATCGAAATGACCCTTTTGTACTAACTACCCACAGGGAGAAAGCACAATACCTACTACACTATCAAGTAAAACGGGCAAGTGTGTAGAAGGAATGAAACCGATTGAATTCCACAGGAATATAATATATATTATAATATATAATATAATATATATTATAATATAATATTATTATAATGTAAAGAACCTAACTCGCCAAGCACACGTCTCGTTAGGTCCTCTCAATCGGAATGGAATGGAATGACCCCAGCTCCACGTTGGATCGCCGTCGAGTCCCCGGAAATAGGTCACGAGTGTTGCAATCATGACACGCCAATGTACCCTCGGCCGCCGGTATTTCATCGTGTTGGAATCTCTTATCAAACCTTGATAACGTCAGCTGGCCCGGCGGATCCACGCAGTGCTGCCGCCCGCGCAGTGCTGCCATCCGTGTCCTCTCGGCCGGCTGATCCGCAATACGGGTCGGTACATCACTCCCGGGGTAAGATTGAGCATGTCCTCATGCGGGCAGCCGGGGTACGCCAGGGTAGACTGGGGCTAATAGACCTCCCAAGCAGCACAATTGGTCTGATTTCACGACTTGCTACCTAATCTGTAGTATATCCGACGTCGGAAATCTGTATGTCAAATATTAACGTCATCACGACGTCGGTACGACGAGAGGTTCGTCGGAAATCTATAGTACAGATAGACGAGGTCGCTACGACGTCGGATATTTGTATTACAGGTTGACGAGGTGGCCACAACGTCGTATATCTGTACTATATAACGCTGAGGTCGCCGCGACGTCGGATATCTGTAGTAAAGATAGACGAGGTCGCCACAACGTCGGATATCTATAGTGAAATGGCGATGGCGATAACACGCAGGTGGGACGCTACAGGCGCTCATTCTGTTGTACCGTTTGGGAACTACGTTACTATATATTTCTGTACATGTTTTGTACATCAGCCGACGAGAGGTAGACCTCTACAGATTTGTTACACAATCGTGTAACAATATCGGAACATCCCTAGTTCGCCATCTTTTTCCATTTCCATTACAGGTTAGGTTGAGGTTAGATATTAATTTAAATAATTTTCCAATATATTTATTTCTGAAATTCAAATGTAATAATAACTCTGATAGTTACCAAGGAAATACAGCAGTTTAATAGTGAAACCAGCGAAATAATAAGTCGTCATAACATTTTCACAATAGTTACCAAATTGAAAAAAATATTTACAACGTCTCAAATTCGGAGGGCACTGGTTTTTGAGAGATAGAATCGAGCATTTCACGTTAAATTTTTCTCCGCGGATGATATGAAGAGACATGAACTTACATACGGGAGTTGGTAGGTACCGTGTAATATTCACACCAAGTATTTCACCATCCACCATCTTAATGATTTCCGTGGAAAGAGATAACCTTCCTCGTCGGAAGATGTCGGTTTTGTATTGAGTCAGTTGAGGTCGGGCGGCGACGTCGGTACAACCAAGAAATCATTCCCCACATTGGTCGGCATTTGGTCGTGGTGAGGTCGGCACGACGTCGTCGCCCGACCTGAGGTCGGGCGGCGACGTCGGTACAACCAAGAAATCATTCCCCACATTGGTCGGCATGTGGTCGTGGTGAGGTCGGTACGACGTCGTCGCCCGAAGTCAGGTCGGATTTCCCGACCTCTTACGACGTCGGACCGACGTCGTTGTGCTGCTTGGGCTGGCTCCTTTTGCCAAGGCAGTTCCTTCCATAGGCAGGCCGAATCGCATGACATATCAAGGTAGCAGATAGAGATACCAACCCTTGTTTCCCGTGGCCTTAGGTAAGGCGCGTCAACTCCAATGTCCTAGTGATCTGTCGAAGCCAGGGAGGTTGTCCGGTGGTGGTTGCTGGGGAAGGGGAGGTAGTAATGTTGATTGCTACATGTTTTCTAATATGGGACTCAAATGAGACGAGGCTTGGCCAAAACATACAAATTGAATATATAAGTGTGAACCGACAAGAAGGAAGATCGATGCGTTCTGAAAACGTTTATTAATTAGAAACAATAATTTTAACAATAACGATAATTAGGATAATGAGTTATGACAGACGATGTACCTGAAAACGAATCGAAACGATGATGTCCTTAGCAGTCGTAGATTCACACTGACGAACGAGAACTTGAACGGCTATCAGGCGTTTCGGTACAATATGCAGACGGGATGGATTAATCCCGCTAATGACAACAGATCAAGGTGTGATACAGATAAGACAGCGGATACGGGAGGTGTCGATAAAACGGGGTTTTATATCCCCCCACTCCCGGGGAGTGGCACCAATTTTGAAATGTGAAATAAGTTGGATTCCTTTTTTCTGTGGCCGGTGGCTAATAAAAATATGGAGTTTGATATTTTTTTGAGAATTTTCAATGGGCCAATTCTTATTTCATCCAGCTTGTTTCTATTGATTTTTGATGCATACTCGACATAAACATATTCTCCTTCTTTGAAATCATGATATTTTCTATTCTTATCGTACAATCGTTTGTTGTAATTGTGGTTTTTGATTGAATTCTCATAAGCGGTTTCCCTATCCTTAGCAAGGTCTCGTTGCGCTTCAAAAGGTGTGGGTACTATTGATTGGAATTTGCCAAATAACAAATATTCGGGACTGAAACTCGTCACTGAGTGATCCGTGGAGTTATATTCTTGAACACATTCTTCTGCTACTCGAGACCATGCTTTACATTTGGTTTCGTTCATTTTACAATATTCTATTTACTAACGTTTGATTGAGCCTTTCATTCAGACCATTGGAAGAAGGGCTGTGAACAGCAGTGAAAATGAGATTAATATTTTCTCCTTTGAGATAGTCCTTAAACTCGATTGAATTTATGCCCGAGTACTGGTCTGTAAGAAGAGTTTTAATTTTATGTTTATCATGAACCTTTTTGACTAATTTCACAAAGTCAGCAGATGTTTGGTTTTTGGATGTAGTAATATATGCATATCTTGTAAAATGGTCTACTAGTAAGTGAAGATATCGTTTGGAAGATCTATTTCCAGCGAATCCTCCTATGGTATCGAGAGAGACTATTTCAAAAGGTGCCCGTGCTGGACCTAGATGAGATAAAAATCCATAGTTGCTAGAATTTCTAGTTTTATTTTTTATACAGATTTCACAATTCTGGCAATATTTCTTTACTTTTGAATCTAAATTCTTCGTGTAGTAGAATTGGCGGATTTTTTTAATAACTTGACCAGAACCTATGTGTCCGTATTGCTTGTGTATTTTTTCTATTAATGCATCGGCGAGTTCGCCCGAAATTACTATCCTTTTTCTATTATCATTTACCTTGCAGAGGATTCCACCATCTTTAATTACTTTTCGAATTTTATTCTCATCTTTATGTTTTTCCTGATCTTCACAAATATCTAATAGACTTAAGAAATTTACTGTTTTTATCAGTTCATCAGAATCATCATTGTTATCGAGAACCGGGTTTCTTGATAAAGCATCTGCTTCAGTATTGTTTGATCCAGGGCGATAAGTGACTTTGAAATCAAATTGTGACAAGAAAAGTAACATGTCACCTAATTCTTCGTCTGATCTCGAATTAACATTTAGATTTTCTAAGGGTTTATGGTCGGTGATTATCTGGAACGATGATCCAACCAGCCAATGTTGCCAGAATTTGATGGCTTCCTTCATTGCGAGACATTCTAGGTAGATGGCTTTCTTCCTTTTTTGATAGTCCTTAAGCTTCTTCGAGAAGTAGGCTACTGGCTTTACCTCACCTTCTTCTTGAAGTTGTTTCAGCACTGCCCCTACTCCATCACCACTTGCATCAGTTTCAATGATGATCTTCAGCGTTGGGTCGAAGATAGCCAGGATTGGTTCCGCGCAAAGACGTTCCTTTACCTCTTCGAAGCTCCTCTGGCACTGATCTGTCCATTCAAATTCTGTATTTTTTCGTAGAAGATTGTGAAGTGGCTCGAGCAATATTGCACTGTTTGTTATGTATTTGTGGTAGAAATTCACTTTCCCAAGGAACTGGCGAATATTCTTCCTCTTCTGTGGCACAGGGAAGTTTTTTATTGCAACCAGGTTGTCACCATGAAGAGGTCGAACTGAGTTTCTAGAGATGACATGACCAAGGTATTTCACTTCATTCTTGGCAAACGTGCACTTCGTGATTTTCAGCCGGAACCCTTCTTTTCGAATTGCTTCTAATAGTTGTCTTAGGTGTTGCAGGTGATCCTCGAAGGTTTGTGAGAATATCAAAATGTCGTCCATGTAGCATATTGAAAATGCTTTCAAGTTGTTTCTCCTCAAGATGTTGTTTAATATTCGTTGGAATATAGCCGGGGAGGTCTTTAATCCAAATGGCAGGGATTTCCATTGCCAGTGCCCTTCTTGTGTCACAAATGCGGTTTTATAACGATCCTTCATTCGTATAGGTATGGACCAAAACGCCGAATTGATGTCAAGCGCCGTGAACCACTGACAGCCTCTTGTTTTTGTGATCAATTCGTCAATTCGAGGGAACGGTTGTGGTTCTGGAACGACTAATTTATTTAATTCTCGGAAATCTACACATAAACGATTTTTTTGTTTTTCTTCCTTTTTATAAGCCAGGGTTACGGGTGAAGCAAACGGTGAAGTAGATTCCTCAATTAGATCTGCTTTCAGTAACTGGGATATTTGCTTTTCAATCTCTTGTTGATCTGGAATGCTGCAGCTATACGGTTTCTTTGAAACGAATTTATGTTCCGTGAGCTTAATATGAGCTTCGTATTCCTGTACACGGCCAACATCATATTTGTTTTTCGCGAATATCCCCGTGAACTGGTTTATCAGCTCCTCAATCTTTTTCCTTTGGGAAGTATTCAAGTGCTCTACATTTGCCTGGAATGTGTTCACGTCTATACCCTCATTATAGTTTATGCACATGTCTCGATCGCCATCAGATTTCTGAGTAGAGCGTTTCATATTTCCATCTGTTTGTGGTGGGGTCTGGTAGAGATTCAGTGAGCAATCCAAGTTGAGGCAGAATCGGACAATCAAGTCCAATCCCAATAACACGTCGTACTTGAAGTTCTCATCGGTGACAACAAACATTCGGGCGTTTTTCTCCAAATCCATGACTTTCAGTGTTAAATTTACGCAGCCAGCGAAGCCTTGCCTGCCACCAACCGTTTGGAAGGTCATATTGTTATTTTGAATCGGCAGTTTCATTTTTCTCACACATTTTAGGGTAATGAAACTGATATTTGCGCCTGGATCGTAAATCCCGGTACATTTATATCGGTTATTAACAATGACCTCCAGATTGATTAGTGGTAGCAACATTAGTTTTTTTGATTGGTGATAGACTCATTCAAGGTTTCTTCAATCTCCACATGATTCACAGTTTTTATGTTTTTTTCCTTTTTTTCAGCCAATGAGCGATTTCGGCAAACTGTTTCGGGGTGAAACCGTCCCGAAAAACCTAGCTTAGTACAAATTATGCACGGTTTTTTCCTTTCAGTCGCAGTTGCGGAAGTTTCCTTTTTCATTTTCATGTCATTATTCGTGATATTTGTTTTGTATGGAGGGGACATTTGCTCTAATTTTCTGAGTTCTCCAAATAATGCTTCCATCGAGGTAACTTTTGCACGGTCGAGTTTATCCTGCACATAAATTGGTAAGCCGGTTACAATGAGGTTGATCTGCACCAATTTATCAACGGTACGCTCCTGTTCTTGTAGGAGATGATGTTTCCTTAAGGCGTAATCTACATATGAGCCTCCAATAAATCTGAAATTATACGCTTCCCTAATCTTCTTCCACCCTTGTTCCTTGAATGCTTCCCTCATCTTCGATTCCCATTCCGTGAAATCTTTGTCTAATCCCAGCTCCGTTAATGTGGACGAGAACCAATCTTTCGCAGTCCCATCCATGAACAGGCGCAGTATTAGGATTTTGTCTTTTGGATCTGTTACCTGACATCGTTCACATTCACGGAGAAATGAATCCATCCATCTTCCTACCTCTATGCTCTTGCCATCAAAATTTTCCAAGACAAAGTCCGATTTGATTTGAGCGAAGTTCATCCGTTTCGCGGGTGCCAATGGTTGAGGATCCATTGTTTTTGTTTTCAACGATTGCAGGATTTCTAAAATTGCAGCTGTCTGGATATCTGTTGATGTAGATTTGGGTTGGGATAGAGCAACTTCCGATTTCCAGATTTCTAGGTCCTTCTCTGGAAGAAAGTAATTTTCGAAGACGATATTTCTCTCTTCATCGAAGTATACCGGCACAATAGACTCCGACAGAGTTACCTTGACAATTCTACATGAGCCGCGTTTATTAAGCGTTTTTAAGACACTTTTTATCGTAGCTATTTGCAGCAGATCTTTATGTTTGGACGTTAAAGGTTGATATTCCAACGGGAACTCATAAATCATCTGATCTTCATCACTTGGTTGAATCCATTTCAGACAATGGATTGATGTTTTAGAATCGGTCGGGTTTGCCTCAAATGTAATACATATTCTTACCTTGAGAATTTTCCCGGTAGACATGTTCACTGGCCTGGTGTGACGAGATCGTTTCGATTTATAAGTGTGAACCGACAAGAAGGAAGATCGATGCGTTCTGAAAACGTTTATTAATTAGAAACAATAATTTTAACAATAACGATAATTAGGATAATGAGTTATGACAGACGATGTACCTGAAAACGAATCGAAACGATGATGTCCTTAGCAGTCGTAGATTCACACTGACGAACGAGAACTTGAACGGCTATCAGGCGTTTCGGTACAATATGCAGACGGGATGGATTAATCCCGCTAATGACAACAGATCAAGGTGTGATACAGATAAGACAGCGGATACGGGAGGTGTCGATAAAACGGGGTTTTATAAATACAGAAACATGATAAATAGCGAAGGTAAATAGAGACAGAAAACGATAGGTGCTACAGTTTAAGTGATAAAGACACTGCAGACAAGATAGATGGTAGAAACAGGATAATACAGAGTGATTATAGTAGTAAGAGTAATAATAATAAACAAGATAAACAAATAGAGTAATAATAATAAACAAGATAAATAGAATAGGCAAATAGAGGCAGAATATAATGGTAGATGGGACAGTTTAAGTGATAAAGACACAGCGGACAAGATGAATACAGAGTAATTGCTGTACGTTCTGTAGCGATTAGGCGCTCAATCATTTCTGCATCTACGAGTATAAACCTACTCTGAAATCCCCTCACACTGGAGGCACCGATACCTCAAAGGGCACATTACATGGCTAAAACCCCTCCCAGTGGAGACACCAATACCTACCAAAAAGTGGTGCATTAGATGGCTCAACCGTCACAGCGGAGACACCGATACCTCAAAGGGTACATTAAACGGCTAAATCCTCACGGAGGAGTCTCCGATACCTACCAAGTGATACAATATAGGCTAAACCCTCACAGAGGAGACACAGATACCACAAGGTGGTACATACATTGGACGGCGAAACGGATCCAGAGCAGATAAAGACATAGCAGACGAGATGAATACAGAGTGATTATCGTAGTAAGAGTAATAATTGTAACAAACCAGAAAGAATATAAATAGCAATACAAGAACAGCCTACAAGGTATAGATAACGAGCTCGTGTACCAGTATTAAAAGTACCCTTTAAGCAGATGAAAGGAGTGGGGTTAAGGAATGCACATGGTTAGCCTTTATACACACAAAGGGAAGAACATGTAGGTTAGAAACCATTGGCATGCATAAAGAGAAGTAGGCCTTGTACGTCAGCCACTCTCCCTCCCCCCTCGCGAATAGACCACTTCCAGGTGGTGCTATACTTCCGCCCCTGCTCTCGGCCGGCTGATCCGCAATACGGGTCGGTACACTTTGGTTCCGATCGCCCTTTCTCATATCAATACCTGCCTCCATCATCCGTCGAGGTCCGTTCCAGAACGAATACTTCCCCGCTGGAAGTACTTTATGAGTAAGTATAAATGATCGATTTCAGGAGATATTATGCAACCACTAGAGAACGGTTAGTCCGCTGGATTCCTCCAAGTTCCCCAGCCGACAATGGTTTCGAGTGTCGTTTTCTTAAGGAATCCTATAAATTTGAGAATTAGTCATCCATTCGCAAAATAATTGTCGTAATAAAATCGTTTTATTAGGACTTGGTAGAACATAATAATGTGTAGCATGAATGAATGAAATAAATGGTCCAGTGTATTACAAATATGTAAAGTACAAATCGCACAGATAAAGCTACGTTTCAACGAATTTTCATGAACGTAGTACACGATGGCATTAAGGATTTAAGGAGATATGTTCAAAGAAGATAATAAACCGTTGTGTCATGAATTTGCAGAGTTTTTAGAGTGTTGGCACAAATTGATGTTTAATTTTCGATTTCGGAGGATTTGATCAAGACGTTATCCTACAGCCACACTCCAGAATTAATAAATCGCGATTATGGATGAAATTCGTTCGTTGCCTGCCTAGCCGGCTCTCCCGCTTTCATATTTTATACGCGTTCTCGTCCCACCGGTCGTCGCGTACGTTTGATTTTCTCTCTGAAACCTTCCCATAGTTGTGGAAAACATTCTACCGTCCCCCTCCTTCATATCACACGATATCTGGCCTCCCCACCGTTGTCATCTTCAGTTGGATAAACAGGCAGACAGCCATTGCAACATGGAACAAGTGGGCCGAGCAGATCGATTCGGGGACCATCATAACGCGTCGTCATTGTGCACCTCGTCCCTGGTTCCTCGCGAAACCTTTTCAATGAATCCCCCGATACGACTACACCCACTCGCAAGCCCCTTCCGTCGTATGGGGGATCGGCATGTTTTTCTTTTTTCGAGGGAGGAATGAAGGCTTTTAGGAAGCCCCTTGCGCAGTTTGTCAGGTGGTTTGTGCAGGTGAAGTCAATATGAAACGCAATAAAAACTCGAGAACCAAACTGAGATACCTGTAATGAGACCACCGTCATTTTTCGCAAAAATGTCCTCCCCCACGAACATTTCAACAACAGTAATAAACTGGACAAAACCTAAAATTGAAACAACGAGGCGATTCTAGGAAATACGAGAGACGAATTTGGGAAATTTCAACGAAGCTCCTAATTGGCCCACAATAGTTTATTATTTTCTGTATAGAAAACGCTGTTATTATTGCACGCCAGTAATACCTTCGTTGCTTCAACCTTGGAACTGAGGAAATGAACCAAAAAAATTCTTGACACAACGGTTTATTATCTTCCTTGTGCAGATCACCCTTCTGTCTATACCAGACTGTGTTGCAAATCGGCACCATACCATATTCTCACCGTACTCATACCATATCATACGAATTTCTTTCCTATCATACCATATTGTACTATACCAAATCATACATACAATAATATACCGTACCATATTCATACCATGTCATACATCCCGAGTGAATATTGAAATGTCATCCATTTCTGACCTATAGGTATTTAAAATTTCAAGTATCTAGCTCATCATCAAAATTTAATTTGTTTAAACAAATAGGTATTATTTAAACAATTTTACAGACAAGAAACCGAGTGAATATTGCATTGTGATCCAGTTCTGAACTATTTTTAAAATTTCAAGTCAATAGCTCATCATCAAAATTTAATTTGTATTATTACAAAAAGGTATTATTTAAACAATTTTACAGATGAGAAACCGAGTGAATATTGCAATGTGGTCTATCCCCGACTCACGGTTAAAATTTCTAGACTGTAGTTTACCGGGAAGATGAAAAAAGGTAGTTTTATTCTGGGCGTCTGGGGGTTGGGTCACATAACGGCCGTTTTCGACGCGAAAGTTTAGTGTTTTTCCTAAACCTTTGCGCGGTCACTGTGAACGAACGGCTGGTCGCAAAAAAATCCAATTGGTCTTAAAAGATTCGTAATTTTTCAGGTCATTCAAAAGTGAACTACAACATACAGCGTTTCATGAGACTTTTTAGAGATATGACATTGTAGAAATTTCAAAGTTCGTTTTGAACCCCTTCCCCTTGACCTAGGGTTATGAAAAGTTTCGAGGATCATTGTGGGGCTGGTCCAAACCCAGAAACCGAATTTCGTAATTTTAACTCAACGCTAACTGGGCAAAGTGGCGCGGACGGCGTACGGCGTACGGCGTACGGCGGACGGACGGATTTTTTTTTATTCGATTTTCTGAATCTACGTGTCTTGAAACGTAAACCAACAAATTTTGAGGGGGGGTTAAAATTTTTTTTCCTTTGGGCGATTCCAATGGTTCATTATCGAAGATAATAAACCAAAATCCGTCCGTCCGCCGTACGCCGTACGCCGTCCGCGCCACTTTGCCCAGTTAGCGTTGAGCTAAAATTACGAAATTTGGTTTCTGGGTTTGGACCAGCCCCACAATGATCCTCGAAACTTTTCATAACCCTAGGTCAAGGGGAAGGGGTTCAAAACGAATTTTGAAATTTTGAAAATTCCATAACTCGAAAAATTCATATAGAACGATATGTTTTGGTTTATTATCTTCGATAATGAACCATTGGAATCGCCCAAAGAAAAAATTTTTTTAACCCCCCCTCAAAATTTGTTGGTTTACGTTTCAAGATACGTAGATTCAGAAAATCGAATTAAAAAAAATCCGTCCGTCCGCCGTACGCCGTCCCCCGTACGCCGTCCGCCGTCCGCCGTCCGTGCCACTTTGCCCAGTTAGCGTTGAGCTAAAATTACAAAATTTGGTTTCTGGGTTTGGACCAGCCCCACAATGATCCTCGAAACTTTTCATAACCCTAGGTCAAGGGGAAGGGGTTCAAAACGAACTTTGAAATTTCGACAATGTCATATCTCTAAAACGTCTCATGAAACGGTGTATGTTTTAGTTCACTTTTGAATGACCTGAATAATTACGAATCTTTTAAGACCAATTGGATTTTTTTGCGACCAGCCGTTCGTGCACAGTGAGCGCGCAAAGGTTTAGGAAAAACACTAATCTTTCGCGTCGAAAACGGCCGTTATGTGACCCAACCCTCAGACGCCCAGAATAAAACTACCTTTTGTCATCTTCCCGGTAAACTATAGTCTAGAAATTTTAACCGTGAGTCGGGGATAGACCACATTGCAATATTTACTCGGTTTCTCATCTGTAAAATTGTTTAAATAATACCTTTTTGTAATAATACAAATTAAATTTTGATGATGAGCTATTGACTTGAAATTTTAAAAATACGTGAGAACTGGATCACAATGCAATATTCACTCGGTTTCTTGTCTGTAAAATTGTTTAAATAATAGGTACCTATTTGTTTAAACAAATTAAATTTTGATGATGAGCTAGATACTTGAAATTTTAAATATAGGTCAGAAATGGATGACATTTCAATATTCACTCGGTTTGTATGACATGGTATGAGTATGGTATGGTATATAATTGTATGTATGATTTGGTATAATACAGTATGGTATGATAGGAAAGAAATTCGTATGGTATGGTATGAGTACGGTGAGAATATGGTATGTTGCCGATTTGCAATGCAGTCTGGTATAGACAGAAGGGTGATCTGCACAAGGAAGATAATAAACCGTTGTGTCAAGAATTTGCAGAGTTTTTTTTTATTCGATTTTCTGAATCTACGTGTCTTGAAACGTAAACCAAGGAATTTTGAGGGGGGGTTAAAAAAATTTTTTCTTTGGGCGATTCCAATGGTTCATTATCGAAGATAATAAACCAAAATGTTTGGTTCATCAACATTTAAATGTCCTCCCCCACATTTAATGTTGATTGCGCTGGATAGATCACGGGCTTCTTTATGTGAAGCAATACGTATTGCTTACCTCCTCCTATAACCAAAGGTACCTCCTATAACCATCGGACCGATATCGCATCAAATTGCGATCTCATGATCCAGGAATAGGAGACGCTTGAAGACGTCGGTTTCGTGTGCCCCAAGCTTCAGCTCCAGATAAATTAGCGAATGAAAGATACCTAGGTAGGTACTAGACAGTTCTTAAAATTGCCAATATAAAATAAGCAAATGATTCATTCTGCATTCATTTTGGTTTATAAAGCAATGCTTGCTTAAATTGAATTTGTCAAGTGGGAAAAACTCTGTTAATTCTTGACACTACGGTTTATTATCTTCTTTTTGCAGATCACCTTTCTGCATAGATCACTAAATATTTGATTAATTATTATTATGAATTATCCTAATTATTGATAACTTTATCAAGTAGGTAGAGAAAAGAATTATTTTTTATTGTTAGTTATTCATAATGTTTAGTTATTATAATTGATGATTATTATTAATTATGATTTATTAACTCGACATCTGAAACCATGTGCTGTTCGAATCTGCTGGACTAGGATGAAAATTGATTCACCATCATGTTGACGACTTTCGATTTGCTCCAACTTTGAGCCTTTACTTATTGTGAACGAACGGCTGATCCTACAGAGCTGCGGATTCTTAAAAATTCTTAAAAATAAACTCTATCTAACTGTGAACTAAATACTACGCCGTTCTAATAAATTTTTTGAGATAATATGCATATTATGCAATTAAATTTTTTGAGATAATATGCATATTATGCAATTTTCCATATTTCAAAATTAGCTTTGAACCCCTTTCCCTTGACCTAGATTTTGAAAAGTTTCGAGGATCATTGTGGGGTTGGTTCGAACCCCTTAAACCAAAATTCGTAATTTTAGCACAACGTTAACTGGGCAAAGTGCCGCGGACGACGTGCGATGGACGGCGGACGGACGGATTTTGGTTTATTAGAGAGTTAAAGTGGCACCAAACCGAATACGTATCGAGCAGAACAACCCCACAATGATCCTCGAAACTTTTCATAACCCAAGGTCAAGGTGAAGGGGGTTGTTACTTGAGATGTTCTTCATGGACATCATGTTCTTTAATGAAGACGTTTTACATAAAACCAATTATTTCTTCAAAAATTTGCTCTTATAGTCATGATGCATGACTGGGGAGTTTCATTTGTTCTCCTCAAGCCTCTTCTCCGTAGTAGTAAGTAGTAAAGTAAAGTAAGCAACCATTTAAGGTTGAATTTCCGTCCAACTGCCGTTTTTAGGCGTCGCGGACGTCATCGGCTGTCCACCTAGGTGGATCAGAATTGTTCCGATGATTTCGATTGTAAACAAAGCTACTCATTGCCTCGCCCCCTTGAGTTGAGAGGGGATCGCCGTACAGAAGCGTGAAAAAATTACTTGGTCGGGAGACCCACTTACCGGCGGTTACCCATCCAAGTAACATCCACGCCCGACGTCGCCAAACCTCCGTGATCTGACGAGAACGGGTTTGTTGCGACGCCTGCCCCGAGAATCAAGAATCAAGAATAATTTATTGGTAGAAATAAGCATACAAAGTTTGTTTGTACAGGATGATTGGCGCTTATACAATACCGGCCTGACGGCCCTTAACAAAGTGAGGGATGATGGAGGGTAGAGACATGGAGTGAGGTATGTGGTGGGATGATTGGGGTAAGAGAAAATTTCTCATACAAAACTCTTGACTGGACGCCTGCCCCGTACGGCTCTTCTCCGTAGTAAGCCGCAAGAGCAAGTCGAACATGAAATCTTCTGATGGTATTGAGAAGGGTGAGAGAGAGAGAGAGTAGCAGAACGAACTTGAGTCAGCGCCGATTGATTGATTGATAAGATTTTATTGGCATAAAGGTACATACATTGGTTTAAATTCAAGTGTCTTGAAGTACAACAACAATAATATTGTTCATATTATGAACAATATCAGCCTGCTGGCCTCAAATGTCTCGTAGTCTTAAATAGTATTGTATTTTGTGTCTTAGCGTAAGGGGTGGGGAGAGCGAATATTCGCAAGAGAGTCAGCCCTATCCGCCAGAATACAGAACGTTTATTGGCATAATTCACAAACAATACTAGTTGAAAAACTCCGTGCCACCATTTATCGACAGACTGTTACAACAAAGAAAGCAAACGCTCACTTTGTGGAAAGCGTACAGATTTCGTCCGTATAAAACCAAGTTGAATTCCCTGAATCACGAGATCAGGAAATACTTTAGGGATAAAGAGAACGAATCCTACGAGTGTAAATTGCGAGCTCTCAACCCTGATGACGGGTCACTATGGAGGCAAACTAAATTCATTTCCAAGAAACGCCAAAACATTCCTCCTATTAAAAACAACGGTAAATGGATAACAGATGGGAGTAGTAAGGCAAATGCGTTCGCCGATGTGTTCGAACAACAGTTTTCTCCCAACAATGGGACTTTTCCCCTTCAAAATGAGTTCGCTGGTCTGCTTCCTGAAAAACCGAAATATTTTACGCCTCGAGAAGTTAAACGCCAAATTAAAAGTCTCAAATGTAAAAAGGCTCCTGGACATGACGAGATCACTTCACGATTACTGGTGGGATTGCCGAGGAAGACTCTGGTACTCTTGGTTAACATATACAATGCCATGCTACGAGTTAAATACTACCCCCAACTGTGGAAGATGGCTCATATAGTCCTGGTTCCAAAGCCTTCTTCCGGTGCTGAAAGCCTAACAGGCTATAGGCCTATAAGTTTGCTCCCAATTATGTCCAAGGTATTCGAACGACTTCTGCTGGCTGGACTGAGACCGTTTTTAGATTGTCTTGTCCCTGACCATCAGATGGGGTTTAGGGACAGACACTCGGCTGTCCAGCAACTTCATCGAATACCAAAAGAAATTCAGACAAACTTAAACTCCCGTCGAGAAACTGTAAGCATCCATCTTGACACTGAGAAGGCATTTGATAAGCTGCAACATGAAAAACTTTTAGACGTATTGAAACCGCACCTACCTGGTAACCTACTGTTGCTTATACAGGACTATTTAGCCGGACGTACATTCAGGGTCACTATTGGCAATGCGTTCTCTTCAGTCAGGCCTATATCGGCGGGAGTGCCGCAGGGGAGTGTGTTGGGACCATACCTATACCTCCTTTACACCCGAAAATTCCCAGTTGGCGAAAACTGTATGGTGGCGCAATTCGCTGATGACACCGCTATTATGCTGACGGGAGGTCGATATACCCTCCGCACGGCTCCGCAGCGCGCGCTGGATGGGGTTCTGGACTGGATAAATGAGACAAGCACCAAGATAAATCCCTCGAAATCGTCGTTTGTTACTTTATCCCTGAAGCGTAAAAGGGTGGTTAGGAGGTACCAGCTCGGCAATGAGTATAATATATTATACCAGAACACAATAATGTCAAGTATTTAGAACACAATAATGTCAAGTATTTAGAACACAATAAGGTCAAGTGTATGTGGCTGGCGGGCAAAATGGATATCATTCCTTTTTGCGGCTGAGGTTTTTTGGCGGGCCAGTTTTTACAACGGAGTTTTTTTTGGGGGGTAAATGAGACAAGCACCAAGATAAATCCCTCGAAATCGTCGTTTGTTACTTTCTCCCTGAAGCGTAAAAGGGTGGTTAGGAGGTACCAGCTCGGCAATGAGTATATACCAGAACACAATAATGTCAAGTATTTAGGATTAATACTCGTACTTGATAAAAAACTGACGTTTATGGACCACATCAAGTTGATACCTGAAGGGGAAATTGCGGGCAAGGATCAGAGAACTGTATTTCCTGCTCAGGAGCAAACAAATTGGCCTAAGCACTAAAAAGCTAATTTATCTGCAATTAATCAGACCCATCTGGACCTACGGTTGCCAAATTTGGGGCTCGGCGGCGAAAAGCAACATAAATTACGTACAAGTAGTTCAAAACCGGGTACTAAGAATCATAACTGACGCACCATGGTACGTCAGTAATGAAACCCTACACAATGACCTGCGCATTGAGCTTGTCAGTGAGGTAATCCAGCGGCATTCGGCATTGTTGGCGACATCGATGCGACTTCACTTCTCAATTTTGCGCTGCGCTGTCGCCTAGGTCATGTGCTCTGAGGATCCCTACCCACGCTACCAAGTCTTACCCAAGCAGCACAATTGGTCGGATTTCACGACTTGCTACCTAATCTGTAGTATATCCGACGTCAGAAATCTGTATGTCAAATATTAACGTCATCACGACGTCGGTACGACGTAGAGATTTCTGTACGCAACTGCTATTGGTTGCCACGGCGTCGGAAATCTATAGTACAGATAGACGAGGTCGCCACGACGTCGGATATTTGTATTACAGGTTGGCGAGGTGGCCACAACGTCGTATATCTGTACTACATAACGCTGAGGTCGCCGCGACGTCGGATATCTGTAGTAAAGATAGACGAGGTCGCCACAACGTCGGATATCTATAGTGAAATGGCGATGGCGATAACACGCAGGTGGGACGCTACAGGCGCTCATTCTGTTGTACCGTTTGGGAACTACGTTACTATAGATTTCTGTACATGTTTTGTACATCAGCCGACGAGAGGTAGACTTCTGGTCGGCGCCACTACAGAGATATGTACAAACAGTTCGATCCCTAGTTCGCCATCTTTTTCCATCTTCCATTACAGGTTAGGTTGAGGTTAGATATTAATTTAAATAATTTTCCAATATATTCATTTCTGAAATTCAAATTTAGTAATAACTCTGATAGTTACCAAGGAAATACAACAGTTTAATAGTGAAACCAGCGAAATAATAAGTCGTCATAACATTTTCACAATAGTTACCAAATTGAAAAAAATATTTACAACGTCTCAAATTCGGAGGGCACTGGTTTTTGAGTGACAGAATCGAGGATTTCACGTTAAATTTTTCTCCGCGGATGATTTGAAGAGACTGGAAATTACATACGGGAGTGGGTAGGAATCGTTTAATATTCACACCAAGTATTTCACCATCCACCATCTTAATGATTTCCGTGGAGAGAGATAACCTTCCTTGTCGGAAGATGTCGGTTTTGTATTGAGTCAGTTGAGGTCGGGCGGCGACGTCGGTACAACCAAGAAATCATTCCCCACATTGGTCGCCATTTGGTCGTGGTGAGGTCGGTACGACCAAGAAATCATTCCCCACATTGGTCGGCATTTGGTCGTGGTGAGGTCGGTACGACGTCGTCGCCCGAAGTCAGGTCGGATTTCCCGACCTCTTACGACGTCAGACCGACGTCGCTGTGCTGCTTGGGTATAGCAACTCTTTTGCGGTTGCGGGGGCGAGACTTTGGAATAAACTTCCAATGGGGGTTCGCTCTACCCATTGGCTTGGGCGTTTCAGGGTTGCGGTACGCAGGTTTTTTAAATCATAAATTACATTCCCTTGACATAAATCTCTTCTCATATCCCTTTCTTTTCCTATCTACTTTAATTTGTATTTACTTCCGTCCTTACTTCTTTTTTTTTTTTCTATATTTTATTGTATTTCTATAACGTCATTTGATGTACACTATGAGGGACTAGTCCTATGTACAATAAAATGTTTTTCAATTTTCAATTTCAATTTCAATTTCATATTAACTCTTTGGTCAGAGGAGGACCGTCCACAATAAACCACAAAACTTTGAAGAGGAAATTCGTCACTGATGTTCACCTTGGTTTGAGACTAGCCAGTTCTACGCACATTACGTTGCTATTATTATTTTATCTATTTTGTTATTGTTATTACATTTGTTACGAAGTTATAATTTAATGTATACAAGTCACATTAACCGTTGGGCTAATGTAGTTCATGTTTCAGGCCAACTGTATAATTAACTAATGCGTGTACTCTTTGTAAATGACTCTGGTCAATAAACAAATTAAAAAAAAAAAAAAAAAACGAGTAGGTACATATTAAATCTTAAAATGATTTCATCAACACCGGCCTAAGGCCTCATTTGACTTAATATAAGTAATGACATAGCGTTTTAGCGAGTTATAACTGATATATACAATAATGGTTGTGTCGCTATCCGCCAAGGACATCTAGGGTTGAAGAATGTCACCTAGAAGGGACAGGAGATACCAGTACAAGTGAATGACCTCTCACTGACTGGACCTCTACGTGATACCTCCAGAGTTTTTAGTCCCCTCGAACCGTATCAAGTACCTACTATACGATCTTTTCGTGATGATAGGACATGAGAACGGTTTAACCGGACGAGTTGAAGTCTTGTACTCGACGCCTTTTGATCGTGAGGGGTTCTAGACAAGATGAAGAAATGAAGAATTACTGTAGCTTTGCATTCGGTCTTCGTGAATACGTTCTACTATAAACCTTACAGTAGAACTGTATTGAATCACCATTTACACACGAATTTTGTATCAATACCAGCTCATCGTACAATAGTATAAGGCGCTTCAACAGGAATGAATTGATCATGATGAAGTTTTGACTCAAAAAACCTTTAGGTACGGTTTTCAGCTTCAACGAGTGAAGAAAAACCTCTTCCAGAATACAAAACTACTGTAAAAAAGAAACAAATCCACAGTCATGCAGCATGGCTATAAGAGCGAATTTTCGAAGAAATAACTGGTTTTATCAAGAGCATATCAATGAACATATTCTGCTCTAATCTGATGACGGAATGCGATATCGCAATTCTGACTTCACCGTCGTGTTCAGCGTTGAAATGTCCAAAAGCTGAGGGGAAATTTTTTTCATATCATACCATACCTACTGTACTATACCAAATCATACCATATAATAATATACCACACCATACTCATACCATGTCATACAAACCGAGTGAATATTGCATTGTCATCCAGTTCTGACCTATATTTAAAATTTAAAGTCAATAGCTCATTGTACCAACCCGTATTGCGGATCAGCCGGCCGAGAGGTGTTGGATCCCGCGGCGACCGTTGTCAGCGGTTTCCCCCAACCTCGCGGAATATCGCTCGCGAGACGACAAGTTGGGCGAATTCCACGGTCGCGGCATTCGCTTCTTTGATTCCCAACGATTAGCACTCGTCTGGAGTCAACGTGCGTTTCCCGATTCAATAGCTCGGATCGGTATTCGGTGCCCCCCTGAACTTCCTTCCGACAGACCTTTCGTTCTAGTACGGTCGCGGACGCGGACGCCGAGGTCTTCAGGATCGTCCATTAGCGCCCGCCAGAAGCTACACAAGGTATCTGTGGAGAGACTTTAGGGTTGTTAGGGATAGTTTAAGGATAGATTAAGGGACTAGAATAAAACGGGGTTTAAATAACGTTGTCTTTTATTCTACTAGTTTCTTCCTTACTCCCTTACTCGAGGTGGCACGACAGAGGACACGGATGGCAGCACTGCGCGGGCGGCAGCACTGCGTGGATCCGCCGCGCCAGCTGACGTTATCAAGGTTTGATAAGAGATTCCAACACGATGAAATACCGGTGGCCGAGGGTACATTGGCGTGTCATGATTGCAACACTCGTGACCTATTTCCGGGTCTCGACGGCAGTTTTACGTGGAGCTGGGGGCATTCCATTCCGATTCCTATTGAGAGTACCTAACAAGACGTGTGCTTGGCGAGTTAGGTTCTTTACTCAATATATATTATATTCCTGTGGAATCAATTAGTTCTCATTTCATACTACCGAGAGTACACCGTTACGCGGTAGTGTAGTATTTACGTTCTTTCTCCCCTTCGGGGAGAAAGCGCGTAAATACTACACGGTAGTGAAGTAGGTACTACACGTGGAAGAATGTAGTATTCGTGTGCTATCTCCTGCACATGAATACCTACTACTACACAACTTAGTACATCATCATCAAAATTTAATTTGTATTATTACAAAAAGGTATTATTTAAACAATTTTACAGATGAGAAACCGAGTGAATACTGCAATGTGGTCAATGTAGTCAAGTTTTTCTAAATTTCTGTAAGTGTTTTCTATAATTTTTATATATAGGTATATATGTATATATATATTTTTTTTTTTGTGTCTTTTGGCAGTGGATTCAGGATGGTCTGAGACGGATTTTGGTATGAAAATATTTCGAAAATTTGAGTTATAAAAATTTTGGACCGAGCACAATAGGTACCTACATTTTCTTCGAAAATTCGCTAAAATGGGTCTGCATTTTAAAAGGCAAAGAATTGTCACAGCCTTTCGATGATGAATAGTCGGAAGTATTGCTCCACTGAGCAGACAGCTTCGAAATTGGTCAGAAAATTATCACTCGGTATAATTACAAAACACAAAAGCCCGTTTCTCTCATTCGTTTCCATCACCCCTTAGTCTCCGGGTGTAATCAGCTGACTTCGGCCTCAATCCTTCGGTGAAAGATGAAGCAAAAACCTACGGCGCCGGTTTGACTCAACGGGAAGAAAGAATGGGCCTTCAGAGGCTTCCCGCAGAGGGCCTTCGGTCGGATGGGAGCGAACGGGGGATTTGTATGAGTGTGGCGTAATTATAGTATTTGAGGGTCCGAGTGGTTGAAAAACGGATGAACAACACGGGATGAGGAGCCGAAGGGAAATCCCGACTGGAGTACGGAACTGTGACTAGTGAATGGTTTTAGTCGAACTGGTGCTGGAACTGCTGTTCGAATATTTTCCAAAACAACGTTGAAAACTTTTCATCGATTGTATACGCTGAAATTTGTACCCACAAAAGTGTTGTATACAGAATAGTATACACAAAAACTCTGCAAATTCTTGACACAACGGTTCATTATCTTCTTTGTACAGATCACCCTTCTGTCTAGATCACTAGGTCTAAATGTCTAGATCCTAAATGTTAGATAAATTATTATTATCAATTATCACTAATTATTAACAATTTTATCAAGTACCTACTGAAAATTATTATAATTTATTGTTAGGTATTAATAATTCGTATTTATTAATAATAATAATTATTATTAATTATGATTAATTAATACGATATAATTCTGGGGTTTTTAATACTACGTCGGTAATAATTTGTCTATAAAAGAAGTACCTACCAACAAACATTCGAAATTACCTTCATTTCCGTAGCACGAAACGCACCTCAGAACAACAAACTCGACATCACTTAAGCCATATGATGTTCCAAAGAGCTTGTTAGTATGAAAATGGACCTGTATTTCAACAGTTTGATACACGATCGTGTTGTGAGGCACAATCTTTGAGCCCTCATTGTGAACGAACGGCTGGTCGTACGAAGCTGCGGATGGTCTTAAAAAATTCTACGGAACAAACTCTATCTAAATATGAAATAAAAAACATACCGTTCTATATGAATTTTTCGAGATATGAGATTTTCAAATTTTCAAAATTCGTTTTGAACCCCTTCCCCTTGACCTAGGGTTATGAAAAGTTTCGAGGACCATTGTGGGGTTGGTCGAAACCCATAAAAAAATTTCGTAATTTTAACTCAACGCTAACTGGGCACAGTGGCGCGGACGGCGTACGGCGGACGGCGTACGGCGTACGGCGGACGGACGGATTTTTTTTTTATTCGATTTTCTGAATCTACGTATCTTGAAACGTAAACCAACAAATTTTGAGGGGGGGTTAAAATTTTTTTTTCTTTGGGCGATTCCAATGGTTCATTATCGAAGATAAACCAAAAATCCGTCCGTCCGCCGTACGCCGTCCGCGCCACTTTGCCCAGTTAGCGTGGAGTTAAAATTACGAAATTTTTTTTATGGGTTTCGACCAACCCCATAATGGTCCTCGAAACTTTTCATAACCCTAGGCCAAGGGGAAGGGGTTCAAAACGAATTTTAAAATTTTGAAAATTTCATATCTCGAAAAATTCATATGGAACGGTATGTTTTTTATTTCATATTTAGATAGAGTTTGTTCCGTAGAATTTTTTAAGACCATCCGCAGCTCTGTACAGCTCTGTACAGTTGAATGTATTTTATTTAGATGTCGTAAAATTCGAAAACGATGGAATGACGAAACCTGTCGACTACTGACTCAAGTGATACTGTCGACTTCTAACACATGTAGGTCGACTACTGAAGAAAATGTTGGTCACTGGTATCGACTACTACCTAGAGCATTGGGATTTTTTACAAAACTTCTTTTTCCCTTTTCAAACCATGTTGAATAATATTTCCCGCTGCCAGGTCTTTTAGGGAAGGATCTTGGGTACACAATGAACAGGTTTGCAATGAAAAATCTGACCTACATTTAAAATTTCAAGTATCTAGCTCATCATCAAAATTTAATTTGTTTAAACAAATAGGTATTATTTAAACAATTTTACAGACAAGAAACCGAGTGAATATTGCATTGTGATCCAGTTCTGACCTATTTTTAAAATTTCAAGTCAATAGCTCAGCATCAAAATTTAATTTGTATTATTACAAAAAGGTATTATTTAAACATATTTACAGATGAGAAACCGAGTGAATATTGCAATGTGGTCTATCCCCGACTGACGGTTAAAATTTCTAGACTGTGGTCTTCGATAATGAACCATTGGAATCGCCCAAAGAAAAAATTTTGTTGGTTTACGTTTCAAGATACGTAGATTCAGAAAATCGAATAAAAAAAACTCTGCAAATTCTTGACACAACGGTTCATTATCTTCTTTGTACAGATCACCCTTCTGTCTAGATCACTAGGTCTAAATGTCTAGATCCTAAATGTTAGATTAATTATTATTATCAATTATCACTAATTATTAACAATTTTATCAAGTACCTACTGAAAATTATTATAATTTATTGTTAGGTATTAATAATTCGTATTTATTAATAATAATAATTATTATTAATTATGATTAATTAATACGATATAATTCTGGGGTTTTTAATACTACGTCGGTAATAATTTGTCTATAAAAGAAGTACCTACCAACAAACATTCGAAATTACCTTCATTTCCGTAGCACGAAACGCACCTCAGAACAACAAACTCGACATCACTTAAGCCATATGATGTTCCAAAGAGCTTGTTAGTATGAAAATGGACCTGTATTTCAACAGTTTGATACACGATCGTGTTGTGAGGCACAATCTTTGAGCCCTCATTGTGAACGAACGGCTGGTCGTACGAAGCTGCGGATGGTCTTAAAAAATTCTACGGAACAAACTCTATCTAAATATGAAATAAAAAACATACCGGTCCATATGAATTTTTCGAGATATGAGATTTTCAAAATTTCAAAATTCGTTTTGAACCCCTTCCCCTTGACCTAGGGTTATGAAAAGTTTCGAGGACCATTGTGGGGTTGGTCGAAACCCATGAAAAAAATTTCGTAATTTTAACTCAACGCTAACTGGGCACAGTGGCGCGGACGGCGTACGGCGTACGGCGGACGGACGGATTTTTTTTTATTCGATTTTCTGAATCTACGTATCTTGAAACGTAAACCAACAAATTTTGAGGGGGGGTTAAATTTTTTTTTTCTTTGGGCGATTCCAATGGTTCATTATCGAAGATAATAAACCAAAAACTCTGCAAATTCTTGACACAACGGTTCATTATCTTCTTTGTACAGATCACCCTTCTGTCTAGATCACTAGGTCTAAATGTCTAGATCCTAAATGTTAGATTAATTATTATTATGAATTATCACTAATTATTAATAATTTTATCAAGTAGGTACCTAGTGAAAATTATTATAATTTATTGTTAGGTATTAATCATTCGTATTTATTATTAATAATAATTGTTATTAATTATGATTAATTAATACGATATAATTCTGAGGTTTTTAATACTACGTCGGTAATAATTATTCTATAAAAGAAGTACCTACCAACAATCATTCGAAATTACCTTCATTTCCGTAGCACGAAACGCACCTCAGATCAACAAACTCGACATCACTTAAGCCATATGATGTTCCAAAGAGCTTGTTAGTATGAAAATGGACCTGTATTTCAACAGTTTGATTCACGATCGTGTTGTGAGGCACAATCTTTGAGCCGTCATTGTGAACGAACGGCTGGTCGTACAAAGCTGCGGATGGTCTTAAAAAATTCTACGGAACAAACTCTATCTAAATATGAAATAAAAAACTCTGCAAATTCTTGACACAACGGTTCATTATCTTCTTTGTACAGATCACCCTTCTGTCTAGATCACTAGGTCTAAATTTCTAGATCCTAAATGTTAGATTAATTATTATTATCAATTATCACTAATTAAACGTCTTCAAGAACTTGAAGAAGCTACGTGGAACAGGCATAATAGTCCATAGGGACCTTTCAACGTCAACTCGTAAGAAGAGAACCGCCCTGATGTTCCTGAAAAACTATATTGTGAACAAGAATAGTGAAATCCAGGCTTATGTGAGGGATGACCACATGATGATTGGTAATGTTAAGTACTATTGGAACTCGAGGAGGAAGTTGATGGCCGGAATTGAAGACGGAGCCTCTGCACTCAGTGAGGTGATGAAAGCTGATATGTCTGTAATCGTCAAACAAGCAGAGGAACGACTTGAAGGATCTACAGCAGGGAAGCAATGACGGTGCGCTAACGGATCATGATTTGTAGCTATGAATTATTCATGAAATTATTATTTATTGTTATTACATTGTTATTACTCAACTTACATCATTGTTGTTGCTCGGCATCATTATTTGTTGTTGTTGCTATTGTCATTGTTGCTGGAAACTTCGACTGTTTACGAAATTATTTATGAAACTACCTATTTATGAAATATGATTTGTATTGTAATTAACTGAAATGATTGTAAATGATTTAGAAAAAAAAAAAAAAATGATTGTAGATGGTACTAAATGAAATGAAGTGAAAGAAAATAATGAAAAATAGTGAAAATATAATTAAGAATATAGTATATATTAAAAAAAAAAAAAAAAATCCGAGCACTACCCGGACAGTTGGCAAATGCCCAGTCCTATAATGTTGACGTTCATTATGATGTATTTCTATAATTTTGTTTGAATAAACATTTTTTCTTCTTCTTCTTCTTCTTCTTCTTCTTATCACTAATTATTAACAATTTTATCAAGTACCTAGTGAAAATTATTACAATTTATTGTTAGGTATTAATAATTTGTATTTATTATTAATAATAATTATTATTAATTATGATTAATTAATACGACATAATTCTGGGGTTTTTAATACTACGTCGGTAATAATGTTTCTATAAAAGAAGTACCTACCAACAAACATTCGAAATTACCTTCATTTCCGTAGCACGAAACGCACCTCAGAACAACAAACTCGACATCACTTAAGCCATATGATGTTCCAAAGAGCTTGTTAGTATGAAAGTGGACCTGTATTTCAACAGTTTAGTTCACGATCGTGTTGTGAGGCACACTCTTTGAGCCGTCATTGTGAACGAACGGCTGGTCGTACAAAGCTGCGGATGGTCTTAAAAAATTCTACGGAACAAACTCTATCTAAATATGAAATAAAAAACATACCGTTCTATATGAATTTTTCGAGATATGAGATTTTCAAATTTTCAAAATTCGTTTTGAACCCCTTCCCCTTGACCTAGGGTTATGAAAAGTTTCGAGGACCATTGTGGGGTTGGTCGAAACCCATAAAAAAAATTTCGTAATTTTAACTCAACGCTAACTGGGCAAAGTGGCGCGGACGGCGTACGGCGGACGGACGGATTTTTTTTTATTCGATTTTCTGAATCTACGTATCTTGAAACGTAAACCAACAAATTTTGAGGGGGGGTTAAAAAATTTTTTTCTTTGGGCGATTCCAATGGTTCATTATCGAAGATAATAAACCAAAACACACCGTTCTATATGAATTTTTCGAGATATGAGATTTTCAAATTTTCAAAATTCGTATTGAACCCCTTCCCCTTGACCTAGGGTTATGAAAAGTTTCGAGGACCATTGTGGGGTTGGTCGAAACCCATAAAAAAAAAATTTCGTAATTTTAACTCAACGCTAACTGGGCAAAGTGGCGCGGACGGCGTACGGCGGACGGCGTACGGCGTACGGCGGACGGATGGATTTTTTTTATTCGATTTTCTGAATCTACGTATCTTGAAACGTAAACCAACAAATTTTGAGGGGGGGTTAAAAAAATTTTTTCTTTGGGCGATTCCAATGGTTCATTATCGAAGATAATAACCAAAACTCTGCAAATTCTTGACACAACGGTTCATTATCTTCTTTGTACAGATCACCCTTCTGTCTAGATCACTAGGTCTAAATGTCTAGATCGTAAATGTTAGATTAATTATTATTATTAATTATCACTAATTATTACCAATTTTATCAAGTACCTAGTGAAAATTATTATAATTTATTGTTAGGTATTAATAATTTGTATTTATTATTAATAATAATTATTATTAATTATGATTAATTAATAATAATTATAATAATTATGGGGTTTTTAATACTACGTCGGTAATAATTTTTCTATAAAAGAAGTACCTACCAACAAACATTCGAAATTACCTTCATTTCCGTAGCACGAAACGCACCTCAGAACAACAAACTCGACATCACTTAAGCCATATGATGTTCCAAAGAGCTTGTTAGTATGAAAATGGACCTGTATTTCAACAGTTTGGTTCACGATCCTGTAGTGAGGCACAATCTTTGAGCCGTCATTGTGAACGAACGGCTGGTCGTACAAAGCTGCGGATGGTCTTAAAAAATTCTACGGAACAAACTCTATCTAAATATGAAATAAAAAACATACCGTTCTATATGAATCTTTTAAGACCAATTGGATTTTTGTGCGACCATCCGTTCGTTCACAGTGAGCGCGCAAAGGTTTAGGAAAAACACTAAACTTCGCGTCGAAAACGGCCGTTACGTGGGTCAACGCCCAGAATAAAAGTACCTTTTTTCATCTTTCCGGTAAACTACAGTCTAGAAATTTTAACCGTGAGTCGGGGATAGAACACATTGCAACATTCACTCGGTTTCTCATCTGTAAAATTGTTTAAATAATACCTTTTTGTAATAATACAAATTACATTTTGATGATGAGCTATTGACTTGAAATTTTAAAAATAGTTCAGAACCGGATCACAATGCAATATTCACTCGGTTTCTTGTCTGTAAAATTATTTAAATAATACCTATTTGTTTGTTGTTGTTACAATATAATTCTCTTCGTCGAAGATTGTGAAATTGAAGTGTAAAAACTGTTTCAACTTGTAAGTTTTTTGGTTCATTCAGTTCCGTAGAGGCCGGTTAATCGTTATTGTTAGTAGACCCGACAGGATTCCTCGTATTTATTCGTAATTTTGTTCATTCTTTAAATTTGTTCAAAATCTTTTGAAATGTGAATCGTAGTGTTGAGCACGTTACCAAGTAGTTGCCTGGGAATGTCCCGACCATCACAAGGAAACCACTTCCGAAGATCCCAAAACAATGATCTAAGACGAATGAGTAATCCGTCACAAGACAGGGTTCCTTGTCCTCATTGCGCCCTTCAATTTACAAGACGGGGGTTAACACGACACACCAACGCCAGCCACAGAGACATTGTTCAGGCCTCACAAGGAAGGAATTCACAGCCAGTAAATAGGATGAGGTCACTGTCTGCACAACTGGACAACTCACAACCCGAACCAGGTAATCCACAACCCCTAGCCAATCCCAACCACTCAAGAGCTCAACCACAAGGTGACAATGGATCTTTCTCACACCTTTTTGAACAAGGCTTTGGAGCTCCCTTGATAAATACGGACAGAGAGGGTGATCGCGGGGACGTCTGGGTTAAGTGGTGGCGCCGCTCAGTGAAGCTCAAGGGAAAACAGTACACCGTCCCATCAGGCCCGATAGGACGACAATTCACTTCCCTGTTGGCCAATGAAATTCAGGCAGTAGCAGATGGAGGTCAAAGCTCTGAAAGGATCTTCGTCTTGTCCGCCACTGGCCTTCAGAGGGTGAAGAACGTAAATGCTGGAGGTGATGTCAAGAGGCTATTGGAAAGAAGAATGAACCTATGGAGAGACGGGAAATTTGAGGAGCTGGTCAGAGAGGCCGAAAGATGTGATCGGCAACTTGGCCCAACCCCAAGAGTGAATACAGAGGACCACAGAGTCAGAATATTCACGAGGCTAGTCTCAAGAGGTAAACTCCGGGAAGCCACAAGGTGGATAACAGACAGGGACACTAGAGGGGGGGCACTGCAACCAAATACCCTGCTGACGGATGGACGAACAGTACTTGAAGTACTGGAATCGAAGCATCCAAATCAGATGATACCAGCTCCCGAATCATTCTTGAATGTCAATGAGATGCCTACAATGGAAGACATAGACGTTTCAGCCGACCACATTGCCAAAGTAGCACATTACCTGAGAGGGAGCGCAGGCCCAAGTGGCACAGACTCAGATGCCTGGAGGGACATGCTCTTGCGATTTGGGTCTCACAGCCACCAACTTCGGGAAGCTATAGCATCTCTGGTGAGGGGCCTTTCCAATGGAATCATGGAGTGGGACAAGATAGTGGCTCTACTAGCACGAAGAGGCATAGCCCTAGATAAGAACCCAGGAGTGCGACCAATTGGGGTAGGAGAAGTTCTCCATCGGATTTGTGCAAAAACGATGGTACTTATCACAGGAGTCGACCTGAAAGAGCAATGCGGAGCAGATCAGCTATGTGCAGGTGCAAAAGCCGGAGTTGAAAGTGCAATTCATGGCATGACCAGAAACTATGAAGAAAACGAGACTGAAGGAATGTTATTGATTGACGCCACTAACGCATTTAATTCACTGAGTAGGCCATTAGCCCTTTGGAATTCACGGGTCCTTTGGCCAAGATGTGCAAGGTTCCTGTTTAACTCTTATAGGGGGTACGTACCCCACAATAGTCTTTAGGCAAAATTCGGAGACGATCTTGAGTCGGGAAGGAACAACGCAGGGAGATCCTTTGGGGATGTTAATGTACGCCGTAGGGACACTTCCACTAATACGTCACCTGAAAGCAGAGGGGTTCTTGCAGAATTGGTATGCTGATGACTCAGCCTGCATTGGAAAGCTCAGTGATCTGAAACAGTGGCTCACTCTCCTACAGACCGAAGGCCCAAAGTGGGGATATTTTCCCAAGCCCAGCAAGAGCTATTTGGTAATTAAACCCGGTCTAGAAGTTGAAGCCCGCTCACTGTTTGGAGATACAGAATTGAAAGTCGTATACTCGCAACGATTTCTAGGAGGCATGATCGGCAGTACAGATTCCAGGAATGAATACATCAAGGAAAACGTCCAGGGCTGGGTAACCAGTGTTGAGAAGATGGCTGCAGCCGCCAAGAAAAGCCCTCAAGCATGCTATACCGCCTTCACTAAATCGCTCTCCAAAGAGTGGGCTTTTGCACAAAGGGTGATCAGAGGCCAAGAAGACGGATACGGACCTCTCCGAGATAGCATCAAGAACTCGTTTATTCCCACCATTGTTGAGTTCCCAGTTAGTCAAACCGAGGCAGAGATCCTGGAACTGCCAGTAAAACTTGGGGGATTGGCTATAGAGGACCCTATCAAGACGGCCAGTCTCAACTACAGGGCTTCGGAAAGGGCAACACATGTCCTGGCTGAAGCTCTCAGAATGGGGACTGAAGTGGACATGAACCTGCACGAGCAACGCATGCGTGAAGTACGAGGAGATGAACAAGTACTCAACAAGGCTGCAGCCAGAGCCAAGCAAGAGAGGCTTCTCCAATCCCTCCGCCCCAAACAGATGAGGACCCTCAAAAGAATTGCCGAGAGTAATTCATCTCAATGGCTGACGGTAATACCATTGGTAAAAGACGACCTGCACCTCTCACCCATGCAATTCAGAGACGCACTTGCTATAAGATACGGAAGGGAACCGAAAGGAATGCCAAACCAATGCGATGGCTGCAGTGAGCCGATGGACCTTTGCCACGCGCTAAATTGCAAAAAAGGAGGCCAGGTCAAACATGGTCACGACCAAATAAGAGACCAGTGCGCACGGATGGCAGGCCTGGCATTTAACTCTGTGGGGATAGAGCCAGTGATGAAAGAAAATGAGGATGGCACCCCACGGGTGGTGGCGGACCTGAAAATTCATGGTTTGTGGGAGGCCGAGAGGACGGCGTATTTGGATACTCGCGTGATAAACGCTGACGCCTCCTCCTACAGCTCTCAAACCTGGGCAACTGTCTCCCAAAACGCTGCCAACGCCAAGCACCGAAAATATGATGCTGCTGCTGAGGACTTGAGAGGGTCGTTTACACCTTTAGTAGTATCCTGTGAGGGGTCACTACACAAGGAGTACGATTCCTTCCTTAAAAGAGTTGCAACTGCTCTGGCAGACAAATGGTCCAAACCCCTTTCTCAAGTCACTCATTGGGTGCGGGTGAAGACCCAGATGACAGTCATCCGGGCTGTCTCGTTGCGTATTCGAGGGTCACGACGGAAGGTCCGCTGCCTAGGGCTGGAAGACGGAGCCCTGATGCCCCTCAACTGAGAAACTACGGGTCACGAAACCACTTCACATCCACACCTTCGCTCGACTCGCTGGAACCGCAAAAATAACCTCTTTATTTACTTTGAATAATAAATAATAATATTATTGTTATGTTAAAAAAAAAAAAAAAAAAAATTAAATTTTGATGATGAGCTAGATACTTGAAATTTTAAATATAGGTCAGAAATGGATGACATTTCAATATTCACTCGGTTTGTATGACATGGTATAAGTATGGTATGGTATATTATTGTATGTATGATTTGGTATAGTACAGTATGGTATGATAGGAAAGAAATTCGTATGGTATGGTATGAGTACGGTGAGAATATGGTATGGTGCCGATTTGCAACACAGTCTGGTATAGACAGAAGGGTGATCTGCACAAGAAAGATAATAAACCGTTGTGTCAAGAATTCGCAGAGTTTTTAAAATTTAAAGTCAATAGCTTATTATTACAAAATTATTACAACAAGGTATTATTTAAACAATTTTACAGATGAGAAACCGAATGAATATTGCAATGTGGTCAATCCCCGACTCACGGTTAAAAGTTCCAGTCTGTAGTTTACCGGGAAGATGAAAACAAAGTTGTTTTAATGATGGGCGTCTGGGGGGTTGTTTTAGACGGTCGTTTTAGACGCGAAGTTTAGTGTTTCTCCTAAACCTTTGCGCGCTCACTGTGAACGAACGGCTGGTCGTACAAAACTCCAATTGTTCTTAAAAAATTCGTAATTTTTCAGGTCATTCAAAAGTGAACTGAAAATTACACCATTTTATGTGAATTTTTAGAGATATGACATTGTCGAAATTTCAAAGTTTGTTTTGAACCCCTTCCCCTTGACCTAGGGTTATGAAAAGTATTATAAGATTATAATATTTTAGAAATAAACTCACAGATTGGAGAGAACACAATCAAAACTAATTTTTATTTTCTCCATCCCGATGTTTCTTTATCTTCTTGCCTAGCAACCTAAGGTACATTTATTAATCATCTGTAGTAGATCACTACACATTCCCCTTCTCAAGAAACATTACTGCTCCTGCAGTTGTACGGAATAACATTTTTTACAGCAGCCCTCTTGATTTGTCCTTCTTCGTCTTCGTAATGAATTGTCTTTGGAAAGTTATTGAATCTTGAAATGTGTTTGATTATGTACGGGCCCTTGACCATTGGACGTTTTATTTTTCCATCAGTTTGAACTAGAACCTGTTGCCCTTCTTCCAATTTAGGGATTTGCTTGGCATGTATACGATCAAAATTGATCTTCATCGCCGCTCGATACTTTTCTATTTCTTCCTTCGTTTTTGGCTTCTCCGTTAGCATATCTGTTGTTATGCCGAACCAATCGTCAGCAGGGAACTTGAGAACAGAATTGTAAGCCTTGAAGTGCGGTGAGCACCCAATGCTCGTGCAGTGAGAGCGATTTTGATGGTTGATGGCAGCTTCCAAGCATGACTTCCATCCACCTCTGAAAGACGGATACAATGATATGAACTGCTTTACATCACGTATTTTTCTTTCTGCAAGTCCATTGGCAGCTGGATGGTACGGTGCTGTTGTTATCAATTGGATTCCTTGGTCTGTCACAAACTTTTTCATCTTCTCCGACGTAAACTGAGTTCCATTATCAGTGGTAATCCGTTTCACTTTACTAATATTACTAATATTACTAATATTACTAATATAATAAGGGAGGTGCGAGAGATACTGGACAACTGCTTCGGTGCTTTCTTTAATGGCTTTTCCCGAGGTGAACTTTGAATACTCATCAACAACGATAATGAACGATTTTGTAGATTTTTGTCCCTCTTTCTTCTTGGATAGCTCCCCAAAGTCTAAATGCAGATGTTCAAATGCTTGACTAGCGATTTGAGGTATAACCATTGTATCTGGCTTTGGTCGAAACCGAAATTTTGAAACTTGGCAGACATGACATGTCTTCACATAGTCCAAAATTGTCTGCTTCATTTTGGGCCACCAAAACCGAGTTTTAATTTTCAAGTAGGTACGAGTTCTTAAGAACCCATCATGTCCACCTGAGTCGGGATCATCGTCATACGTTTTGAGTATTACTGGTATTACTTTCGGTGTTGCGTGCAGCTTATCCTTTACTCGCATCAAGGTGTTTACTGAAGGTGAATCATGTTCAATGTAGTGTTATTCAAACAATCCATTGGGAATGACGTATGTCGGCGTATTACGTAGTACCTACGTGTGCTCTGGCGTGGTGTGCTATAATGAAAATTGTCAAAAAAGCAAATTGCTGACGATTTTAACCGGAGCACAGAATTCGTTGTGAAGTCCCTACCAGGTTCAGAAGTTTCAAGTGTTTACGCCATAAGATAGGTACCTAAATCTCCTGTTTTCAACTGCAAAGGCCAAATAAGTGCTAACATCATAAGTTACTTTTCCGTTCAACAGAAGTGTGTTATTATCGAGATAACATCAATAAACCCTTTCATGCTCACTGAACCCTCTTGAATAAAAAAACAAAATATATATAGGCAACATAAATCAATATCCGATAGCTTGCCAAAAGAGTTTGACGTACGGTGTGTGTTTATGCTCCTAATTCGTTATTGTCCCTCAAAAAATAGGAGGGGTACCCGCCTTTTCAAATCGATAGGGTACCCGAAAGCGTGTGGATACATAGGGTACCGGGGTACCCCACCCCTGAAGGCCCAAACGCTATTTTATGTGGCCTTTTTCACATTGTTCGCCTCACCTTGGGCACCGCTCGCTCTAGACGATAACTCGATGCAAATGAGCTTTGCCTTGGCGTTACGTTTCATATTATTATGGAAATATGTCCCCAGACGCTTGCGTACCCCCTTCTCTCTCGCTGTTGCCATTATGTTCCTAGTACCGATGAAGTTGAATTGAAACCAGTAAAAAACATTTCGTTTCCTCCCCACCATCTCATCGCTCTTTTCTTGTTGTTTTGACTCGACACTGAATTGACTAGGTATTATGGGAACGGAAGTTTATACAGGGAAGACCGCATCACTTGATACGAGAAGCGGATAGTTCTAAAACAAAACGAATAATTGTGCAAATTCGTACACAACGGTTCATCATTTTCAGTACATATAGGTCACACTACTGTTTCTAAAAGATTTTCGGGTTGAGATAATGGGTTAAACCTTTCAATTTTTTAAGACCATCCACAGCTTTGTACGACCAGCCGTTCGTTCATAATGACGGCTCAAATTTGGGCAAGATCGAAAATCGTCAACATGAGAGTGAATCGTAAGGCAGCCTGTCGGGTCCAAATTCAAACTGGCCCAGCTGATTCAAACAGCACATGGTTTTCAAATATCGAGTTGATGATTTGTGTCGACAATTGCTCTTCTTGAAGGTCCATTCGAACTCAAATAAACACCTCGAATCGATATGAAGTCAACTTTTTTTCGTTTGCTCGATGTATTTGAGTCGACAATAATTGCTCTTCTTGAAGGTCCATTCGAACTCAAATAAACACCTCGAGTCGATATGAAGTCTACTTTTTATCCTTTTCGCGATGTATTTGAGTCGACAATTGCTCTTCTTGAAGGTCCATACGAACTCAAATGAACAGCCAGAGTCGATATGAAGTCTGCTTTTTATCCTTTTCGCGATGTATTTGCGTCGACAATTGCTCTTCTTAAAGGTCCATTCGAACTCAAATAAACACTTCGAGTCGATATGAAGTCCACTTTTTTTCGTTTTCTCGATGTATTTGCGTCGAAAATTGCTCTTCTTGAAGGTCCATTCGAACTCAAATAAACACCTCGAGTCGATATGAAGTCTACTTTTTATCCTTTTCGCGATGTATTTGCGTCGAAAATTGCTCTTCTTGAAGGTCCATTCGAACTCAAATAACACCTCGAGCCGATATGAAGTCTACTTTTTGACGTTTTCTCGATGTATTTGGCTCTTCTTAAAAGTCCATTCGAATTCAAACAAACACCTCGAGTCGATATGAAGTCTACTTTTTATCCTTTTCGCGATGTATTTGAGTCGACAATTGCTCTACTTGAAGGTCCATTTGAACTCGAACAAACACCTCGAGTCGATATGAAGTCTACTTTTTATCATTTTCGCGATATACTTGCGTTGACAATTGCTCTTCTTGAAGGTCCATTCGAACTCAAATAAACACCTCGAGTCGATATGAAGACTACTTTTTATCCTTTTCGCGATGTATTTGCGTCGACAATAATTATTGCTCTTCTTGAAGGTCCATTCGAACTCAAATAAACACCTCGAGTCGATATGAAAACAACATTTTTTCGTTTTCTCGGTGTATTTGTGTCGACAATTGCTCTTCTTGAAGGTCCATTCGAACTCAAATAAACACCTCGAATCGATATGAAGTCAACTTTTTTTCGTTTTCTCGATGTATTTGAGTCGACAATTGCTCTTCTTGAAGGTCCATTCGAACTCAAAAAAACACCTCGAGTCGATATGAAGTCAACTTTTTTTCGTTTTCTCGGTTTATTTGTGTCGACAATTGCTCTTCTTGAAGGTTCATTCAAACTCAAATAAACACCTCGAGTCGATATGAAGTCAACTTTTTTTCGTTTTCTCGATGTATTTGAGTCAACAATTGCTCTACTTGAAGGTCCATTTGAACTCAAACAAACACCTCGAGTCGATATGAAGTCTACTTTTTATCCTTTTCGCGATGTATTTGAGTCGACAATTGCTCTTCTTGAAGGTCCATTCGAACTCAAATAAACACCTCGAGTCGATATGAAGTCTACTTTTTATCCTTTTGGCGATGTATTTGCGTCGACAATTGCTCTTCTTGAAGGTCCATTCGAACTCAAATAAACACCTTGAGCCGATATGAAGTCTACTTTTTCACGTTTTTCTCGATGAATTTCCGTCGACAATTGCTCTTCTTGAAGGTCCATTCGAACTCAAATAAACACCTCGAGTCGATATGAAGTCAACTTTTTTTCGTTTTCTCGATGTAATTGAGTCGACTATTGCTCTTCTTAAAGGTCCGTTCGAACTCAAACAAACACCTCGAGTCGATATTAAGTCTACTTTTTATCGTTTTCGCGATGTATTTGAGTCGACAATTGCTCTACTTGAAGGTCCAATTTAACTCAAATAAACACCTCGAGTCGATATGAAGTCTGCTTTTTATCCTTTTCGCGATGTATTTGCGTCGACAATTGCTCTTCTTAAAGGTCCATTCGAGCTCAAATAAACACCTCGAGTCGATATGAAGTCCATTTTTTTCGTTTCTCGATGTATTTGCGTCGAAAATTGCTCTTCTTGAAGGTCCATTCGAACTCAAATAAACACCTCGAGTCGATATGAAGTCAACTTTTTTTCGTTTTCTCGATGTATTTGAGTCGACTATTGCTCTTCTTGAAGGTCCATTCGAACTCAAATAAACACCTCGAGTCGATATGAAGTCTACTTTTTATCCTTTTCGCGATGTATTTGCGTCGACAATTGCTCTTCTTGAAGGTCCATTCGAACTCAAATAAACACCTCTAGTCGATATGAAAACAACATTTTTTCGTTTTCTCGGTGTATTTGTGTCGACACTTGCTCTTCTTGAAGGTCCATTCGAACTCAAATAAACACCTCGAATCGATATGAAGTCAACTTTTTTTCGTTTTCTCGATGTATATGAGTCGACAATTGCTCTTCTTGAAGGTCCATTCGAACTCAAATAAACACCTCGAGTCGATATGAAGTCCACTTTTTTTTCGTTTTCTCGATGTATTTGCGTCGACATGTGCTCTTCTTGATGGCCCATTCGAACTCAAATAAACACTTCGAGTCGATATGAAGTCAACTTTTTTTCGTTTTCTCGGTTTATTTGTGTCGACAATTGCTCTTCTTGAAGGTTCATTCGAACTCAAATAAACACCTCGAGTCGATATGAAGTCTACTTTTTTTCGTTTTCTCGATGTATTTGAGTCAACAATTGCTCTACTTGAAGGTCCATTTGAACTCAAACAAACACCTCGAGTCGATATGAAGTCTACTTTTTATCCTTTTGGCGATGTATTTGCGTCGACAATTGCTCTTCTTGAAGGTCCATTCGAACTCAAATAAACACCTTGAGCCGATATGAAGTCTACTTTTTCACGTTTTTCTCGATGAATTTCCGTCGACAATTGCTCTTCTTGAAGGTCCATTCGAACTCAAATAAACACCTCGAGTCGATATGAAGTCAACTTTTTTTCGTTTTCACGATGTATTTGAGTCGAAAATTGCTCTTCTTGAAGGTCCATTTGAACTAAAATAAACACCTTGAGTCGATAAGATGTCAACTTTTTTTCGTTTTCTCGATGTATTTGCGTCGACAATTGCTCTTCTTGAAGGTCCATTCGAACTCAAATAAACACCTCGAGTCGATATGAAAACAACTTTTTTCCGTTTTCTCGATGTATTTGAGTCGACAATTGCTCTTCTTGAAGGTCCATTCGAACTCAAATAAACACCTCGAGTCGATATGAAGTCAACTTTTTTTCGTTTTCTCGATGTATTTGCGTCGACATGTGCTCTTCTTGAAGGTCCATTCGAACTCAAACAATCACCTCGAGTCGATATGAAGTCCACTTTTTATTCTTTTCGCGATGTATTTGAGTCAACAATTGCTCTACTTGAAGGTCCATTTGAACTCAAACAAACACCTCGAGTCGATATGAAGTCTACTTTTTATCCTTTTCGCGATGTATTTGAGTCGACAATTGCTCTTCTTGAAGGTCCATACGAACTCAAATGAACAGCCAGAGTCGATATGAAGTCTGCTTTTTATCCTTTTCGCGATGTATTTGCGTCGACAATTGCTCTTCTTGAAGGTCCATTCGAACTCTAATAAACACCTCGAGTCGATATGAAGTCAACTGTTTTTCGTTTTCTCGATGTACTTGCGACGACAAGTGCTCTTCTTGAAGGTCCATTCGAACTCAAACAAACACCTCGAGTCGATATGAAGTCTACTTTTTATCCTTTTCGCGATGTATTTGAGTCGACAATTGCTCTACTTGAAGGTCCATTTGAACTCAAACAAACACCTCGAGTCGATATGAAGTCTACTTTTTATCATTTTCGCGATGTATTTGAGTCGACAATTGCTCTTCTTGAAGGTCCATACGAACTCAAATAAACACCTCGAGTCGATATGAAGTCTGCTTTTTATCCTTTTCGCGATGTATTTGCGTCGACAATTGCTCTTCTTGAAGGTCCATACGAACTCAAATAAACACCTCGAGTCGATATGAAGTCTGCTTTTTATCCTTTTCGCGATGTATTTGCGTCGACAATTGCTCTTCTTAAAGGTCCATTCGAGCTCAAATAAACCCCTCGAGTCGATATGAAGTCCATTTTTTTCGTTTCTCGATGTATTTGCGTCGAAAATTGCTCTTCTTGAAGGTCCATTCGAACTCAAATAAACACCTCGAGTCGATATGAAGTCAACTTTTTTTCGTTTTCTCGATGTATTTGAGTCGACTATTGCTCTTCTTGAAGGTCCATTCGAACTCAAACGAACACCCCGAGTCGATATGAAGTCAACTTCTTTTCGTTTTCTCGGTGTATTTGAGTCGACAATTGCTCTTCTTGAAGGTCCATTCGAACTCAAATAAACACGTCGAGTCGATATGAAGTCAACTTTTTTTCGTTTTCACGATGTATTTGAGTCGACAATTGCTCTTCTTGAAGGTCCATTTGAACTAAAATAAACACCTTGAATCGATAAGATGTCAACTTTTTTTCGTTTTCCCGATGTATTTGCGTCGACAATTGCTCTTCTTGAAGGTCCATTCGAACTCAAATAAACACCTCGAGTCGATATGAAAACAACTTTTTTTCATTTTCTCGGTGTATTTGTGTCGACAATTGCTCTTCTTGAAGGTCCATTCGAACTCAAATAAACACCTCGAATCGATATGAAGTCAACTTTTTTTCGTTTTCTCGATGTATTTGAGTCGACAATTACTCTTCTTGAAGGTCCATTCGAACTCAAATAAACACCTCGAGTCGATATGAAGTCAACTTGTTTTCGTTTTCTCGATGTATTTGCGTCGACATGTGCTCTTCTTGAAGGTCCATTCGAACTCAAACAATCACCTCGAGTCGATATGAAGTCTACTTTTTATTCTTTTCGCGATGTATTTGAGTCAACAATTGCTCTACTTGAAGGTCCATTTGAACTCAAACAAACACCTCGAGTCGATATGAAGTCTACTTTTTATCCTTTTCGCGATGTATTTGAGTCGACAATTGCTCGTCTTGAAGGTCCATACGAACTCAAATGAACAGCCAGAGTCGATATGAAGTCTGCTTTTTATCCTGTTTTCGATGTATTTGCGTCGAAAATTGCTCTTCTTGAAGGTCCACTCGAACTCAAATAAACACCTCGAGTCGATATGAAGTCAACTTTTTTTCGTTTTCTCGATGTATTTGCGACGACAAGTGCTCTTCTTGAAGGTCCATTCGAACTCCAACAGACACCTCGAGTCGATATGAAGTCTACTTTTTATCCTTTTCGCGATGTATTTGAGTCGACTATTGCTCATCTTGAAGGTCAATTCGAACTCTAATAAACACCTCGAGTCGATATGAAGTCTGCTTTTTTTCGTTTTCACGTTGTATTTGAGTCGACAATCGCTCTTCTTGAAGATCCATTCGAACTCAAATAAACACCTCGAGTCGATATGAAGTCAACTTTTTTTTCGTTTTCTCGATGTATTTGAGTCGACTATTGCTCTTCTTAAAGGTCCGTTCGAACTCAAACAAACACCTCGAGTCGATATGAAGTCTGCTTTTTATCCTTTTCGCGATGTATTTGCGTCGACAATTGCTCTTCTTAAAGGTCCATTCGAGCTCAAATAAACACCTCGAGTCGATATGAAGTCCATTTTTTTCGTTTCTCGATGTATTTGCGTCGAAAATTGCTCTTCTTGAAGGTCCATTCGAACTCAAATAAACCCCTTGAGTCGATATGAAGTCAACTTTTTTTCGTTTTCTCGATGTATTTGAGTCGACTATTGCTCTTCTTGAAGGTCCATTCGAACTCAAACGAACACCTCGAATCGATATGAAGTCAACTTTTTTTCGTTTTCTCGATGTATTTGAGTCGACAATTACTCTTCTTGAAGGTCCATTCGAACTCAAATAAACACCTCGAGTCGATATGAAGTCAACTTGTTTTCGTTTTCTCGATGTATTTGCGTCGACATGTGCTCTTCTTGAAGGTCCATTCGAACTCAAACAATCACCTCGAGTCGATATGAAGTCTACTTTTTATTCTTTTCGCGATGTATTTGAGTCAACAATTGCTCTACTTGAAGGTCCATTTGAACTCAAACAAACACCTCGAGTCGATATGAAGTCTACTTTTTATCCTTTTCGCGATGTATTTGAGTCGACAATTGCTCGTCTTGAAGGTCCATACGAACTCAAATGAACAGCCAGAGTCGATATGAAGTCTGCTTTTTATCCTGTTCGCGATGTATTTGCGTCGAAAATTGCTCTTCTTGAAGGTCCACTCGAACTCAAATAAACACCTCGAGTCGATATGAAGTCAACTTTTTTTCGTTTTCTCGATGTATTTGCGACGACGAGTGCTCTTCTTGAAGGTCCATTCGAACTCCAACAGACACCTCGAGTCGATATGAAGTCTACTTTTTATCCTTTTCGCGATGTATTTGAGTCGACTATTGCTCATCTTGAAGGTCAATTCGAACTCTAATAAACACCTCGAGTCGATATGAAGTCTGCTTTTTTTCGTTTTCACGTTGTATTTGAGTCGACAATCGCTCTTCTTGAAGGTCCATTCGAACTCAAATAAACACCTCGAGTCGATATGAAGTCAACTTTTTTTTCGTTTTCTCGATGTATTTGAGTCGACTATTGCTCTTCTTAAAGGTCCGTTCGAACTCAAACAAACACCTCGAGTCGATATGAAGTCTGCTTTTTATCCTTTTCGCGATGTATTTGCGTCGACAATTGCTCTTCTTAAAGGTCCATTCGAGCTCAAATAAACACCTCGAGTCGATATGAAGTCCATTTTTTTCGTTTCTCGATGTATTTGCGTCGAAAATTGCTCTTCTTGAAGGTCCATTCGAACTCAAATAAACACCTTGAGTCGATATGAAGTCAACTTTTTTTCGTTTTCTCGATGTATTTGAGTCGACTATTGCTCTTCTTGAAGGTCCATTCGAACTCAAACGAACACCCCGAGTCGATATGAAGTCAACTTCTTTTCGTTTTCTCGGTGTATTTGAGTCGACAATTGCTCTTCTTGTAGGTCCATTCGAACTCAAATAAACACCTCGAGTCGATATGAAGTCTACTTTTTATCCTTTTCGCGATGTATTTGAGTCGACAATTGCTCTACTTGAAGGTCCATTTGAACTCAAACAAACACCTCGAGTCGATATGAAGTCTACTTTTTATCATTTTCGCGATATACTTGCGTCGACAATTGCTCTTCTTGATGGTCCATTCGAACTCAAATAAACACCTCGAGTCGATATGAAGTCTACTTTTTATCCTTTTCGCGATGTATTTGCGTCGACAATTGCTCTTCTTGAAGGTCCATTCGAACTCAAATAAACACCTCGAGTCAATATGAAAACAACATTTTTTCGTTTTCTCGGTGTATTTGTGTCGACAATTGCTCTTCTTGAAGGTCCATACGAACTCAAATAAACACCTCGAATCGATATGAAGTCAACTTTTTTTCGTTTTCACGATGTATTTGAGTCGACAATTGCTCTTCTTGAAGGTCCATTCGAACTCAAATAAACACCTCGAGTCGATATGAAGTCCACTTTTTTTCGTTTTCTCGATGTATTTGCGTCGACATGTGCTCTTCTTGGTGGTCCATTCGAACTCAAATAAACACTTCGAGTCGATATGAAGTCAACTTTTTTTCGTTTTCTCGGTTTATTTGTGTCGACAATTGCTCTTCTTGAAGGTTCATTCGAACTCAAATAAACACCTCGAGTCGATATGAAGTCAACTTTTTTTCGTTTTCTCGATGTATTTGAGTCAACAATTGCTCTACTTGAAGGTCCATTTGAACTCAAACAAACCCCTCGAGTCGATATGAAGTCTACTTTTTATCCTTTTCGCGATGTATTTGAGTCGACAATTGCTCTTCTTGAAGGTCCATTCGAACTCAAATAAACACCTCGAGTCGATATGAAGTCTACTTTTTATCCTTTTGGCGATGTATTTGCGTCGACAATTACTCTTCTTGAAGGTCCATTCGAACTCAAATAAACACCTTGAGCCGATATGAAGTCTACTTTTTCACGTTTTTCTCGATGAATTTCCGTCGTCAATTGCTCTTCTTGAAGGTCCATTCGAACTCAAATAAACACCTCGAGTCGATATGAAAACAACTTTTTTTCGTTTTCTCGGTGTATTCGTGTCGACAATTGCTCTTCTTGAAGGTCCATTCGAACTCAAATAAACACCTCGAATCGATATGAAGTCAACTTTTTTTCGTTTCTCGATGTATTTGCGTCGAAAATTGCTCTTCTTGAAGGTCCATTCGAACTCAAATAAACACCTCGAGTCGATATGAAGTCAACTTTTTTTCGTTTTCTCGATGTATTTGAGTCGACTATTGCTCTTCTTGAAGGTCCATTCGAACTCAAACGAACACCCCGAGTCGATATGAAGTCAACTTCTTTTCGTTTTCTCGGTGTATTTGAGGCGACAATTGATCTTCTTGAATGTCCATTCGAACTCAAATAAACACCTCGAGTCGATATGAAGTCTACTTTTTTTCGTTTCCACGATGTATTTGAGTCGACAATTGCTCTTCTTGTAGGTCCATTCGAACTCAAATAAACACCTCGAGTCGATATGAAGTCTACGTTTTTTTGGTTTTCACGATGTATTTGAGTCGACAACTGCTCATCTTTAAGGTCCATTCGAACTCTAATAAACACCTTGAGTCGATATGAAGTCTACTTTTGGTTTATTATCTTCGATAATGAACCATTGGAATCGCCCAAAGAAAAAATTTTTTTAACCCCCCCTCAAAATTTGTTGGTTTACGTTCCAAGACACGTAGATTCAGAAAATCGAATAAAAAAAAATCCGTCCGTCCGCCGTACGCCGTACGCCGTCCGCCGTCCGCCGTCCACGCCGTTTTGCCCAGTTAGCGTTGAGCTAAAATTACGAAATTTGGTTTCTGGGTTTGGACCAGCCCCACAATGATCCTCGAAACTTTTCATAACCCTAGGTCAAGGGGAAGGGGTTCAAAACGAAATTTAACATTTCGACAATGTCATATCTCCAAATATTTAACTGAACCGTGTAATGTTTAGTTCACTTTTGAATGACCTGAAAAATTACGAATCTTTTAAGACCAATTGGATTTTTGTGCGACCAGCTGTTCGTTCACAGTGAGCGCGCAAAGGTTTAGGAAAAACACTAAACATTCGCGCCGAAAACGGCCGTTATGTGACCCAACCACCAGACGCCCAGAATAAAACTATCTTTTTTCATCTTCCCGGTAAACTACAGTCTAGAAATTTTAACCGTGAGTCGGGGATAGACCACATTGCAATATTTACTCGGTTTCTCATCTGTAAAATTGTTTAAATAATACCTTTTTGTAATAATACAAATTTAATTTTGATGATGAGCTATTGACTTGAAATTTTAAAAATAGGTCAGAACTGGATCACAATGCAATATTCACTCGGTTTCTTGTCTGTAAAATTGTTTAAATAATACCTATTTGTTTAAACAAATTAAATGTTGATGATGAGCTAGATACTTGAAATTTTAAATATAGGTCTGAAATGGATGACATTTCATTATTCACTCGGTTTGTATGACATGGTATGAGTATGGTATGGTATATTATTGTATGTATGATTTGGTATAATACAGTATGGTATGATAGGAAAGAAATTCGTATGGTATGGTATGAGTACGGTGAGAATATGGTATGGTGCCGATTTGCAATACAGTCTGGTATAGACAGAAGGGTGATCTGCACAAGGAAGATAATAAACCGTTGTGTCAAGAATTTGCAGAGTTTTGGTTTATTATCTTCGATAATGAACCATTGGAATCGCCCAAAGAAAAAAAAATTTTAACCCCCCCTCAAAATTTGTTGGTTTACGTTTCAAGATACGTAGATTCAGAAAATCGAATAAAAAAAAATCCGTCCGTCCGCCGTACGCCGTCCGCCGTCCGCCGTCCGCCGTCCGCGCCACTTTGCCCAGTTAGCGTTGAGTTAAAATTACGAAATTTTTTTTATGGGTTTCGACCAACCCCACAATGGTCCTCAAAACTTTTCATAACCCTAGGTCAAGGGGAAGGGGTTCAAAACGAATTTTGAAAATTTGAAAATCTCATATCTCGAAAAATTCATATAGAACGGTATGTTTTTTATTTCATCTTTAGATAGAGTTTGTTCCGTAGAATTTTTTAAGACCATCCGCAGCTTTGTACGACCAGCCGTTCGTTCACAATGAGGGCTCATAGATTGTGCCTCACAACACGATCGTGTATCAAACTGTTGAAATACAGGTCCATTTTCATACTAACAAGCTCTTTGGAACATCATATGGCTTAAGTGATGTCGAGTTTGTTGTTCTGAGGTGCGTTTCGTGCTACGGAAATGAAGGTAATTTCGAATGTTTGTTGGTAGGTACTTCTTTTATAGAAAAATTATTACCGACGTAGTATTAAAAACCCCAGAATTAAATCGTATTAATTAATCATAATTAATAATAAATACAAATTATTAATACCTAACAATAAATTATAATAATTTTCACTAGGTAGGTACTTGATAGGTAAAATTGTTAATAATTAGTGATAATCGATAATAATAATTAATCTAACATTTAGGATCTAGACATTTAGACCTAGTGATCTAGACTGAAGGGTGATCTGTACAAAGAAGATAATGAACCGTTGTGTCAAGAATTTGCAGAGTTTTTTTTATTCGATTTTCTGAATCTACGTATCTTGAAACGTAAACCAACAAATTTTGAGGGGGGGTTAAAATTTTTTTTTCTTTGGGCGATTCCAATGGTTCATTATCGAAGATAATAAACCAAAAAATCCGTCCGTCCGCCGTACGCCGTACGCCGTCCCCCGTCCGCCGTCCCCCGTCCGCCGTCCGCGCCACTTTGCCCAGTTAGCGTTGAGTTAAAATTACGAAAATTTTTTTATGGGTTCCGACCAACCCCACAATGGTCCTCGAAACTTTTCATAACCCTAGGTCAAGGGGAAGGGGTTCAAAATGAAATTTAAAATTTCGACAATGTCATATCTCAAAATATTTAACTGAACCGTGCAATGTTTAGTTCACTTTTGAATGACCCGAAAAATTGCGAATCTTTTAAGACCAATTGGATTTTTGTGCGACTAGCCGTTCGTTCACAGTGAGCGCGCAAAGTTTTAGGAAAAACACTAAACTTCGCGTCGAAAACGCCCGTAAGGTGGGTGAACCCCCAGACGACCAGAATAAAACTACCTTTTTTCATCCTCCCGGTAAACTACAGTCTAGAAATTTTAACCATGAGTCGGGGATAGACCACATTGCAATATTCACTCGGTTTCTCATCTGTAAAATTGTTTAAATAATACCTTTTTGTAATAATACAAATTAAAGTTTGATGATGAGCTATTGACTTGAAATTTTAAAAATAGGTCAGAACTGGATCACAATGCAATATTCACCCGGTTTCTTGTCTGTAAAATTGTTTAAAATAATACCTATTTGTTTAAACAAATTAAATTTTGATGATAAGCTAGAAACTTGAAATTTTAAATATAGGTCAGAAATGGATGACATTTCAATATTCACTCGGTTTGTATGACATGGTATGAGTATGGTATGGTATAATATTGTATGTTTGATTTGGTATAGTACAGTATGGTATATCATACATGATAGGAAAGAAATTCGTATGGTATGGTATGAGTACGGTGAGAATATGGTATGGTGCCGATTTGCAACACAGTCTGGTATAGACAGAAGGGTGATCTGCACAAGGAAGATAATAAACCGTTGTTTTTCGTTTTCACGTCGTATTTGAGTCGACAATTGCTCTTCTTGAAGGTCCATGCGAACTCAAATAAACACCTCGAGTCGATATGAAGTCAACTTTTTTTCGATTTCTCGATGTATTTGAGTCGACAATTGCTCTTCTTGAAGGTCCATTTGAACTCAAATAAACACCTCGAGTCGATATGAAGTCACTTTTTTTCGTTTCCACGTTGTATTTGTAATTAATAATTATCCTCTTGCATTGCTCAATACACTACATGGTCTTGTAGTGTACAAGATAGTGTACAAATTAATTTTAGACATTTTGGTATAAAAAAAAAACTGAAAGATTGATGAGACGGAATTACTATTAAACCTATTTGTGCCTTATTATTGTGCATCATCTACACCATTTTAATATGAATCAGTACTACTTTTTCAATATCAACAATTTTTAATAACATATTTTATATTTAACATTTATTCTAACATATATTTTAACATTTTGTATTTTCCAATTATTATCATGGACACTATTAGTCCCAGCACAATTTGTCCACCAACTTTTGTTGTCAACAGTAACGTCATTTGTCTAACCAAATTGTTTAAAACTACCTATAACTAAATTATGATCATCCACACCATTAGTCCTTGCACAATTTGTCCAACAACATTTGTATAACCTATAACTAAATAACTACAACAACTTTCTCACGATACAACTGTAATCAATTAATGGTAATATTATGAAACTGTTTTTAGGCCCTGAAGATGAAGAGATATATTCTTCGAAACGCTGGCACATAAATTAATTTTTATTGACCGACCCTCGACATCCCTCAACATCATTCTTACTGACGGTCATACTAAATCACACACAATAATTATTATTAATGATAAATACAAATTATTAATACCTAACAATAAATTATAAAAATTTCCACTAGGTACCTACTTGATAAAATTATTAATAATTAGTGATAATTCATAATAATAATTAATCTAACATTTAGGATCTAGACATTTAGACCTAGTGACCTAGACAGAAGGGTGATCTGTGCAAAGAAGATAATGAAACGTTGTGTCAAGAATTTGCAGAGTTTTTTTATTCGGTTTTCTGAATCTACGTATCTTGAAACGTAAACCAATAAATTTAGAGGGGGGGGGGGGGGTTAAAAAAACTTTTTTCTTTGGGCGATTCCTATGGTTCATTATCGAAGGTAATAAACCAAAATTGTCTTCAGCGGTGTATTTGGTGTGATTGAATCTGCTAGCATATAATATTATGTAGTCCCAAATTATAGGGCTTGTTCAAGTACCTAAGTTGATGAACTACACCTACATTATACCAATCATTCTTGCCGGTGATTTCAATATGGATCTTAGAGGAGATGATGGACTCGAATTGAAGAATTTCATGTTGAAGAGTTTCGACTCGAATTGAACAATAATATCGCAATCTCAACTAGGGATGGGTATCGATGTTTCAAAAACATCGATGTTTTTTCCCAAACATCGATGTTTTTTCATCGATGTATTCTCTTCGATGTTTTTTCAACATCGATGTATTTTACCAGACATCGATGTTTTTTTCTCAAAATGTCTTCTTTTTCTTTGGTCGTTTAAATACAAATAATATAATATAGTAGGTATATTATACCTACTTATAATATAGTAGGTATTTTATACCTACTTGTTCGTTGCTGACTCTTGTACCTGTCACTAACAAGTGTACTTACCTACTGAGAAATCAGCCTTCAACTCATTGCCCTGATGATGTAGAAATAAATCTACGAAACGTCGGCAAAATGTCATTTTCATTCGACCGAACCTCAACACCCTCGAGAAGGACAATACTTCTCATCAAGTTATAATATTCACGGTCAAAATCATCCAACTAACCTACTTGTATATATGCAATAGTTATTCTTATTCTATATTATCTTTTTATCCGGTTATTATATCATCCAACCTACTTGTATATATGCAATAGTTATTCTTATTCTATATTATCTTTTTATCCGGTTATTATATCATCCAATTTTTTAGTATCCTTGCATAAAAATAATAGGCACTAGACAGATTCAAGAAACATCGATTTGTTTGAACCGAATCACAGGGATAGGGAGGGAAATGCGTTATCTGTTTTCTTATCATCTTCAACCTCGAACCAGCAATTCGTCGTCTTTTCTAGTTTTCTTTTCTCGCGGTTCCTCTTTCCTGTACTTTCTATTTGCGCTCTTTACGTTCTTTCCAAAATGCCTCCAAAAAGTGACATTTGCCTTTATTTTGAGAGGATAAAAGAACTAAACTTGGCGAGGTCTGAATAATAATTACCTATTCCAAGTTAATAATAATAATTATTATTATTCCAAGTTCAAATTATTTGAAGACAAGTGGAAACACGACCAACTTGCGGTGCCACATAGAGCACAAAGAAACTGGCGTCAAAATTGTTATTTTTGCATGAAGCTGAAGACCATTTCTGGAATATTTGATTATTTACTCATTCTTGTATAATGTTATAAGTTTAACCTATATTTTCTATATTATTAAGTAGGCACCTATATTATTATTTCGAGCCTTTATTGTCTATATTAACTCTATAAGTATAATATAGGTACTTATAATATAATATACCTACTCAATATAATATATTGAGTATATTATATTGAGTCTAGTCTCAGTTCAACCTCCGAGCGGTAAACATCTAACGTTCGCGAAAGTGTTAACGCTGTGGCCTCTGCGGCCTTGTTTTGGTCAAACATCTAAGCTGACGTTCGCGAAAGTGTTAACGCTGTGGCCTCCGCGGCCTTGTTTTAAAAACAACTGTCCGCGAGTTTAGTGTCGAGTTGGCGACGGTCAATATGGAAAATTCCACCTCAGAATATCAGGTAGCATTAAAATATGCCCGTAATGCCCTTTCAAATGATTATATTAAACCAAAGGAGGAGATTCTGTTCAATGAAATCCATGCGTATAGGACCACTCTCTCACATCTATGTGATGTGCTAGAGAAAGCAGAAGCAGAAATCGTTGATTTAAAGCAAAAAAATCTATTAATCAACGTCAAATTAGCTTCCTTAGAGGATAATCAAGCTTCGACTGACCAACATAAATCAGAATCTGAAGGCGACCAAGAATATTGGACTGACGAAGAACAGTTAGCCTATGATACGGGTGCAGGTATCATTTTTAAGCCCGTCCCTCCCAAAAAACGAAAAAGGAAAAGTTCTCCCAATAACAAAATTGACAATGTAACCAAGAATCCTCAGAGAAAAGAGAAGGTTTACAAGCCCCCTCCCATTACGCTTGAGCCTTTGAATGACATTGCAAGCTTTCTAAAGCTAAAAGAGAAATTGAAAGAAATAGCACCCAATGCTATGACTTCAACATTGGCTGGTGGCCTAATCAAAATCAATGCCAGTGACTCAGATGAATACACTGCAATCGATAAGTATCTAGAAAGCATTCACTGTCTGTACTTTACTTATCAGAACAAGCAAACGCGGCCTTATTCAGCAATACTCAAAGGGCTTCCCGGGGGTATTGAAGAGTCAGTGATCCTGAGTACTCTCCAAAATGAGTACCCTGAAATCGGAGCGCTGAAGGTCAACCAAAAATTACAATGGAAGACCAAAGAAAAGCTTGACATGTACTTTGTCGAATTTAAAACAGGCTGCGATGTCAGCAAAATTCACGAAATTACCAGGCTGTACAACTGCAAGGTGAAATTCGAGGCCATCAGAACGAGTAAAATCGTTCCTCAATGCAAACGGTGTCAAGAATTTTCGCACACTCAGAACTACTGCAAGAAGCGCCCTAGGTGCGTGAAATGCGGCAAAAATCATGAAACCGCGACTTGTTTAAAACCAAAGTCGGAAGCCCCGACATGTGCCAATTGCAGTGGAGAACATACTGCAAATTACCGCCGGTGCCCAGTCTTCGTGGCTGCGGCTAAAGAACATACAGTTAAAATCAGAGCAGCAAAGGATCATCCTAGCTTTTCCAGTCAGCCGAGACATATTGGGAACAGTGCTCAGCCAACCGCTACTTCAAGTGGAAATCAGAAGAGCCCAGATCAAAGTGGAACTAATAAAAAGGTGAAATTTACTCCTAAAACCCCGATCTTAAGTGTAAATCGCTACTTTGGGCACACAAAATCATATGCGCAGGCAACAAAATCCGGCAGTGCTCAGCCAGTATCTCAACAGCCAGCGAAATCCATGGAGAGCATGTTGCAGACTCTGGTCACTCAGTTTGGTCAAATGCAACAGCAAATGCTCTCCTTGAGTCAGAAAATAGAGGCTTTGGAGAGCAAGTCAAAGCCTAGCCGTTCTTCCAAGCAATCACAATGAATAGCCTCAGAATCATGGCTTGGAATGCTAACGGGCTCAATGGGCGGAAGCTAGAGCTTGAGTTGGTTCTGAACTTCAGTAATATAGATATTTGTTTAATTTCAGAGACGCACTTCACAAAAGAGTCATATTTTAAAATAAAAGGATACAAATGTTATAATGCCCTCCACCCTAGCAATAAAGCACGAGGGGGCAGCGCTATATTGATCCGTGAAAATTTGAAACATTATGAATGTGCAAAGATTGAGACGCAGATGTTTCAGATATGTGCAATTTCCATTAAAACCAAGTCTTATGAGACTTCGATAGCAAGTATTTACTGTCCTCCAAAGCACAATATCAAACAAGAAGACTACACTGATGCATTCGAACTCTTAGGAAATCGATTCATTATTGGTGGAGACTTCAACGCGAAAAACACATGTTGGGGCTCTCGTGTCACTACGGCAAAAGGACGGGAGTTGTCCCAATATATGGCCAGCCACAATTGTGAACCATACTCAACTGGAACGCCAACATACTGGCCCACCGACATAAATAAAAAACCTGACCTAATTGACTTCTTCATTATGAGAAATATCTCGGCTAACTACGCTCTTGTGGATGAGTGCTTTGATCTCAGCTCAGATCATTCACCAATCATCCTAACACTGAGCGAACGAATCATTCAGAAACCAAACAATCCAGTACTTGTCAATAAAAAGACGGATTGGGGTACATTCAAAATAGACATCAACCAGTACATCTATCTGAATGATGTCCTTGAATGTCCTGCAGACATCGATCGGGAACTTGAACAACTCGTATATAACATCCAAACGGTCGCGTGGGAAAACACCCCTGAGGTGGTCAAGAAACTCAAAGGGTTCAACTACCCATGTGAAGTTCTTACCATGATCAAGAAGAAGCGCAGAGCTAGGCGTAAATGGCAGCAAACGCGTATTCCAGACGACAAGGCAATATGGTATCTATATGCCAGTGAACTTCGTGATATGATTAAAGAGATCAAAGAGAAAACGCAAGAAGAATTCATCACTTCCCTTGCCATCAATCGTGACGCTGATTATTCCCTGTGGAGAGCTACTAAGCATCTCAAACGTCCTATCGTCCAAGCACCACCAATCAAAGATGAAACTATCGGGAAGTGGATCAAGTCCAACCAAGAGAAGGCTGATGCATTTGCCCGTTATCTGGCCGACATCTTCAGACCAAATCCTGGAGACCCAGATGAGGAACCACTGGAAGAGGTTATTGTAACAGATCATGAAATCGAAATACCCCCAGTGACGGTTAAAAAAGTTCAAGAAACCATCCTTAATGAAATCAATCCAAAAAAGGCTCCTGGGTACGACCTGATCACGGGGCATATCCTTAAAAACCTCCCACGGAAGGTCCTAATGAAAATCACCAAAATAATCAATGCCGCTATCAAACTTCGTTATGTACCTCAATTGTGGAAATTAGCTGAAGTGATCATGATTCAGAAACCTGGTAAGCCAGCCGAAAAATTAACATCCTACCGGCCAATATCCCTTCTTCCAGTATTATCAAAACTATTTGAGAAGCTCATCCACAAGCGGCTGATGTCAGTCGTAGAAGAACGCAATCTGGTCCCTTCTCATCAATTTGGTTTCCGACAAAAGCACTCTACCATTGACCAGGTGCATCGAATTACGAGTGTGATTGAGGAGGCACTAGAAAACAAGCAAGTTTGCTCGGCCATCTTTCTCGACGTAACCCAAGCGTTTGACAAAGTTTGGCACGATGGACTAAACCACAAGCTCCGAAGAATGTTGCCAGCAAAATATGCTGAATTATTGCAATCCTATCTATCAGATCGATTCTTCAGGGTAAAGCATGAAGATGCCTACTCAGAAGTGCACCGAATACACGCTGGAGTTCCCCAAGGAAGTGTACTTGGCCCACTCCTGTACGTCCTGTTCACCAGCGATATGCCAGAACGAGAGGAGAATACAATAGCAACGTTTGCAGATGACACAGCTGTCCTTGCAGTTGGTGAAACAAATCACGTGACGATTCCCAAGCTCAGAAGATCTATTAAGAAACTCCAAGAATGGACATCAAAATGGAGGATCAAGATGAATGAAGCGAAATCAGTTCATGTCGACTTTACCAATCGTAAGCTCGACTATTTCCCCCTTCATCTCAACGGCAAGACTATACCGCACGCCAATGAAGCTAAATACCTGGGCATGACCCTGGATGCTAAATTGCGCTGGAAGGCGCATGTCAAGAAGAAAAAAGAAGAACTGGTGCTTAAGTTCAGGAAAATGTACTGGTTAATGGGCCGACGCTCAAAAATGTCGATCCAGAACAAATTAACCCTGTACAATCAAGTCCTCAAGCCTGTCTGGACTTACGGAGTGCAGTTGTGGGGCTGCACCGCTCAAAGTAACCGCGATATTATCCAACGTTTCCAAAACAATGTGCTGAGATGTTGTGTGGACGCCTACCGGTATACCAGAAATGTCCGGCTACACAAAGAACTTCGCATACCAACTGTCAATGAAGTCATCAAGGTTCAAGCCATAGCCCATCACAAGCGGTTACAAGTACACGTCAATGAAGAAGCTGTCCAGCTGCTCGACGTTGACGACCTACTCAGACGTCTCAAGAGAAAGAAGCCTCATGACCTGTGGAAGTGAGTGAAGGTGTTCTCGCGATAAGTCCGTTCAGTGAAATCAGTGATCGGTTTAAGTGCACAAAATTGCACTCCTAACTTTCAAAACTATAAGCGGCTTAGTTAAGTATCTAAGTTGTACTACAACCAATTCACATATATGTCAAAAATATGTTGCTAATAAGTTGTTACTTGGTGCAATAAATCATTTGAAAGAAAAAAAAAAAAAAAAAATATTGAGTCTGATGTTCTAACTCGTCATAATTCTTTCTACAATGAAAATATAATGATATGAAAATATATAATAATATGAAAATATTATTATCCCCCTCCTATAAAAACATCGATGTATCAAAACATCGATGTTTTTTCTCCGATGTTTTTTGGACATCGATGTATTTGGAAGAAAAAACATCGATGTCGAAACATCGATGTTTTGTTCATCGATACCCATCCCTAATCTCAACCACTAGAAATAATACGAGTACATGCATCGATGCAGTATTTAGCCGTCATGTAAATCTAAAAACGAGTGGTTACATTAAATGTAACCACGCGTTTTCACATATTTTAGTACTCATCGCCCTTTGCTATCTAAAACTATTGAATTTTAGTTACATTGTATTATATTGTAAATAAATAATTGCCAAAAGACATAATATGTCTGACAGATATTATCTGTGCATGAGTTTTTTCCGTGCAAGCGGTAAAACTTTCTTTCTTGAAATTACTTCTCTAGTTATAGTTGCGCTCTTCAAGATGCTAAAGGTGCACAGATAGTCTACTTGCAAAACCTCGTAAGTCCGTTTTTTCCCGAAAATAAGGATTTGATCCTTTTCGATGAAACTTGGGCTTTAGAACCTTTGGTAGAAGTTTCATTTCGATCAGCTAATTGATTTCTTCTCTATGGCCGGTTGTAATAACCTGTAAGTTTGAACACGCCAGAAGTAAGTCCTTAGTAAGTTGTAAGTCCTAAAGTTGCTTCAATTCTTCAGTTAGGTAGGTAATGACCTAAATTTCATTATTTATTGTCTACTACAGTGAATTATTTATTTTCTACTACAGTGCAAGTTGCACTGTGCAACTCCTGTGTAAAATAATCAGTCCGTTGTCGTGGAGGGTCTTATACCGTTTCTATGCAGTTTTTTTCCTCTCCTGTAAAATTTTATGTTTTAGACTTACGAGGTTTTGCAAGTAGACTAAATTTTAGCATTACATGCTAAATCCTTCACAACATTCGATTTTTTATTATCTGGGGCCCCAAAGGTGGTTTTGGACAAGTTTCAGCTATTTTTCCACCTACATCGGTCATATTTTCCACTGTGCTCCGTACCGCTGCGTACCGTCATAAATCACGCCCAGCCTACAGGTAAATGGTCGTAAAACCACCATATCCGAATGGAAGTTTGGATGAATAAATGAAGAAAATGGAATTGATGAATGAATAAGAACCTGTTGACAAATTTTTCTTTCCTTCAAAGGTCTTGATTCACAGGAAGGCTGTCAGTATTCCCGCTACCTGTATTATTAGTGAAATGAGACAGTGGGAAAAACGCTTCGCGTGACTAATTTTCGTTACGATTACTTCGGAATCTTTTAATAACGTCGTTTCAATGCGGGCAGGGCAAACGGTTACCCTAGCCGGGACATCTTCACAACTGACCGAGGAATTTTAGTAGTCCACCACGTTTTTTCAATTATTAATAATAACTCGGCGCTTCGCGCCTCGCCAGGGCGGCAAGCCCCCCTGGACCCCCCGGATGCTTACCGTTTGGAGCCTGCGGCTAAAAATCGAGAAACATGGAACATGCTTCTAATTAGCTTCCCTGGTAATGAAGCTTCGACCCTCGCACATAAGATTGCTTACTACCCATTTATAACATCGCATTGTTGGATTAATATCTCGTAGATAAATATAAAACTGCGACATAAATGCGTGATAAATCGAGAGCTTTCCAACGAGTGGTGAACGATTTCTGTCCGATGAAAACTAAATAAGTTTCATTTCCCCAGCAACGGCTCCGTTGTAAGCGGAAATCATTAGAAAATTTCGTCACCCATCCCGCGTCACCCATTCCGCGTAACGTTTTTCGGTTAGTTAGTCCAAGGCTAAAGCATGTTCCATGCTAATAGTTCTTTCGACGAGTGACAGTTTCTAGGAAAATTTCAAAATAATTGAACTTCCAACGAAGCAAGTATTGTATGAATCACCTCTCTGACATTGTCGATTGCCACGATTGTTGTTTTCTTATAGTGGATTTTACCACCTTGTGTTAAGGTTTGTGTTACCGCTAACTCTGAGTCAGCGAAAATAATGAGTACTCATCCTCGTGTTAAGCGTTAACACCGTGTGTTACTGTGGGTGGGTTGACCGTTTTTAGTTTTGTGTCGTGTGAAATCTGTCATTCGTTCTGGTTGAAAATTTTCGGGAATGGCATACCGTCGACTTACTTTCGAAGATGAGGAGGAAATTCGGGTAAATCCAATCACTCGGGAAAATCTGCGTCGATTATTAAACTCAGCAGCTACGGGAGCTTTAAGATTCCGCCCCGTGTTGTTATTAGCTCGACGGATTTGAGCACCTCACTAATCCCATCGGGTTAGAGTGACCTTAAGACTCCGCCCTGTCTATCAGTGGCCAGGTGAACCCGGACCTTATGATTCCGCACCTCCGTGTTTGTTTACCTCCCTTGTTGAGGCTCGGGTATCGCCTGGTGATGTCTGTCAGTATTGATACGGCATGTGACGTAGAGTTGAGACTGACGTAGTCTCAACTGACTATGCCAAAGCCTTCGATAAACTCTCCCAGCGCCATCTTCCTGTGCTGCCTTGCAGTCGGCAGTCGTACGTCTTGAGAGTTGGTGCTCTGATAATAACTTATTTCTAAACCCATCCAAATACCATGTGATTACTTTCCATCGTTCGACGCAGCCCATTGAGTTCAACTATGTCCTCGAGGGTGGCCGGCTTTGGAGACTCACGGAGAGCATTGATTTGGGAGTGCTTTGCGACGAGCGATTAACTTTTTCGAAACACATTGAGGACCTGGCGAGCAGGGCAATGCGGGTCCTGGGCTTTGTGAAACCACCAAACCTGCTTTTGTACACCCGGACTTGATGAATTGTACACATGTGTTTATACGACAAGACCCTTACAACCAGTATATGATGGTCCCTACCGTGTTACATCACGCACAACCAAGGTTTTCAAAGTTGTCACACCATGAGGAGATCAGACTATTTCAATCGACAGGCTGAAACCAGCATTTCTCCTGCTGGATGACTCCACGGAGACTGCTGATGGTGCTGCGGTTGACCAGCCTGCTGGTACTCAATCTGCTTCCAGTTCAGGGCATAAAGCATAGGTTCCCAACCTGGGGTACGCGGTACGAAATTTTGTGGTTTCTGGGTTTGGACCAGCCCCACAATGATCCTCGAAACTTTTCATAACCCTACGTCAAGGGGAAGGGGTTCAAAACGAAATTTAAAATTTCGACGATGTCATATCTCAAACTATTTGACTGAACCGTATAAGTTTTAGTTCACTTTCGAATGACCTGAAAAATTACGAATCTTTTAAGACCAATTGGATTTTTGTGCGACCCGCCGTTCGTTCACAGTGAGCGTGCAAAGGTTTAGGGAAAACACTAAACTTCGCGTCGAAAACGGCCGTTACGTGGGTCAACGCCCAGAATAAAACTACCTTTTTTCATCTTTCCGGTAAACTACAGTCTAGAAATTTTAACCGTGAGTCGGGGATAGACCACATTGCAATATTCACTCGGTTTCTCATCTGTAAAATTGTTTAAATAATACATTTTTGTAATAATACAAATTAAATTTTGATGATGAGCTATTGGCTTGAAATTTTAAAAATAGTTCAGAACCGGATCACAATGCAATATTCACTCGGTTTCTTGTCTGTAAAATTGTTTAAATAATACAGGTATATACCAAATCATACATACAATAATATACCATACCGTACTCATACCATGTCATACAAACCGAGTGAATATTGAAACGTCATCCATTTCTGACCTATATTTAAAATTTCAAGTATCTAGCTCATCATCAAAATTTAATTTGTTTAAACAAATAGGTCTATTTGTTTAAACAAATTAAATTTTGATGATGAGCTAGATACTTGAAATTGTAAATATAGGTCAGAAATGGATGACGTTTCAATATTCACTCGGTTTGTATGACATGGTATGAGTACGGTATGGTATATTATTGTATGTATGATTTGGTATAGTACCTACAGTATGGTATAATAGGAAAGAAATTCGTATGGTACGGTATGAGTAGGTACGGTGAGAATATGGTATGGTGCCGATTTGCAACACAGTCTGGTATAGACAGAAGGGTGATCTGCACAAGGAAGATAATAAACCGTTGTGTCAAGAATTTGCAGAGTTTTTGAGTTATGTGCCATAGTAAAGACATAAAATGTTAAAATGTAGAGCACAGTTTTAATTTCAAGAAAAATATTGTCAAGTACTAGAGAAATACTTTGCATGATTCATTACACACTAGCTGTGGACTTTTTTAAAATCACATTACGAAATAAATAAAATCACAAGATAAATGTTTAATTAAAATCACAAGTTGGTAAATGAACAAAATCACTTGGAAGAACTTGGCAAAATGTATCTCGTGTCCTCATCGTTGTCTTCCCCAATAATACAGGGTTTTATGTGTAACATCTTTCACAAAGCACAGCTGAGAATCTTCCACAGGGTTGATTACAGTTCTATCGTGAGAAAGTTGTTGTAGTTATTTAATTACCATTAGTTATAGTTGTTGTAGTTATTTAGTTATATTTAGTTACAGTAATAATTTAGTTGTAGGTAGTTTTTATAAACAATTTGGTTAAACGAATGACGTTAAAACAGATAGCTAAACAGATAAATTGAAATGGTGTGTGCGATGTACAATAATTTGTGACTTACAGTTTCAGAAAATGGACAAATAACTACAACAACTTTCTCACGATAGAACTGTCTCTCGATAGAACCTTCTCACGAAAAATAACTACAACAACTTTCTCACGATAGAACTGTAATCAATATTATGAAACTGTTTTTAGGCCCTGAAGATGAAGAAATATATTCTTCGAAACGTTGGCACATAAATCAATTTTCATTTGACCGACCCTCGACATCCCTCAACATCATTGTTACTGACGGTGAACAAAACCACACACACTCATTATGGCAGAGGTAGCAACCACGGATCAATCTCAAATCCCCAGTTTCTTCAGTTCCATCCAACAACACTATTGCACGGCATCGGGTACCATTTTAAACAATTGAAAATCGGCACGTCACAAACATGTCTCACTAGAAAATTCACAAATGTTTTTCTACTTTTCGCATGTGTACCATTTTATGAAGTTAGTTGGAATAACACCGACCTTTTTAAAGTACCTGCTTTTTACGACTTTGTTTGTTCAATTTTCACACGTTTCTTGGCCCCACGATGTCCTGGCTTTTGTTACCCCACTCTTGGATATACTCTTTCATCCGTATATATATAGGTAACTTTAAGCTAAGTTGTTAAGTTGTAACTCCGGTGCCCTGGAGGAAAGAACTTCCCTGTTGGAGTCTAACTCCATTTTTTGAAACTGTAAGTCACAAATTATTGTACATCCCACACACCATTTCAATTTATCTGTTTAGCTATCTGTTTTAACGTCATTCGTTTAACCAAATTGTTTATAAAAACTATCTACAACTAAATTATTACTGTAACTAAATATAACTAAATAACTACAACAACTATAACTAATGGTAATTAAATAACTACAACAACTTTCTCACGATAGAACTGTAATCAATATTATGAAACTGTTTTTAGGCCCTGAAGATGAAGAAATATATTCTTCGAAACGTTGGCACATAAATCAATTTTCATTTGACCGACCCTCGACATCCCTCAACATCATTGTTACTGACGGTCAACAAAACCACCCACACACATTCTCACCGTACTCATACCATACCATACGAATTTCTTTCCTATCATGTATGATATACCATACTGCACTATACCAAATCAAACATACAATATTACACCATACCATACTCATACCATGTCTTACAAACCGAGTGAATATTGAAATGACATCCATTTCTGAGCTATATTTAAAATTTCAAGTATCTAGCTCATCATCAAAATTTAATTTGTTTAAACAAATAGGTATTATTTTAAACAATTTTACAGACAAGAAACCGGGTGAATATTGCATTGTGATCCAGTTCTGACCTATTTTTAAAATTTCAAGTCAATAGCTCATCATCAAAATTTAATTTGTATTATTACAAAAAGGTATTATTTAAACAATTTTACAGATGAGAAACCGAGTGAATATTGCAATGTGGTCTATCCCCGACTCATGGTTAAAATGTCTAGACTGTAGTTTACCGGGAGGATGAAAAAAGGTAGTTTTATTCTGGTCGTCTGGGGGTTCACCCACCTTACGGGCGTTTTCGACGCGAATTTTAGTGTTTTTCCTAAACCTTTGCGCGCTCACTGTGAACGAACGGCTGGTCGCACAAAAATCCAATTGGTCTCAAAAGATTCGTAATTTTTCAGGTCATTCGAAAGTGAACTAAAACTTATACGGTTCAGTCAAATAGTTTGAGATATGACATCGTCGAAATTTTAAATTTCGTTTTGAACCCCTTCCCCTTGACCTAGGGTTATGAAAAGTTTCGAGGACCATTGTGGGGTTGGTCGGAACCCATAAAAAAAATTTCGTAATTTTAACTCAACGCTAACTGGGCAAAGTGGTGCGGACGGCGGACGGGGGACAAGTTATGAGAAGAGGTGGGGAGTACCGAGGCCGAGCAACGTAGAAGATGGATCACTTCCACACAGGAAGTGATCTACCCCTCTGCCCCTAAAACATCCCGTACAAGACCCGGCACCTCCTCGTGGTCCGTCTGGACATGCTTTGCATGACTAAGACCGGAGGGGGCAGAAAAAACTCTGCAAATTCTTGACACAACGGTTTATTATCTTCCTTGTGCAGATCACCCTTCTGTCTATACCAGACTGTGTTGCAAATCAGCACCATACCATATTCTCACCGTACTCATACCATACCATTCGAATTTCTTTCCTATCATACCATACTCTACTATATCAAATCATACATGCAGTAATATACCATACCATAATCATACCATGTTCTACAAACCGAGTGAATATTGAAGTGTCATCCATTTCTGACGTATATTTAAAATTTCAAGTATCTAGCTCATCATCAAAATTTAATTTGTTTAAACAAATAGGTATTATTTAAACAATTTTACAGACAAGAAACCGAGTGAATATTGCATTGTGATCCAGTTCTGAACTATTTTCAAAATTTCAAGTCAATAGCTCATCATCAAAATTTAATTTGTATTATTACAAAAAGGTATTATTTAAACAATTTTACAGATGAGAAACCGAGTGAATATTGCAAAGTGGTCTATCCCCGACTGACGGTTAAAATTTCTAGACTGTAGTTTACCGGGAAGAAGAAAAAAGGTAGTTTTATTCTGGGCGTCTGGGGGTTGGGTCACATAACGGCCGTTTACGACGCGAAATTTTAGTGTTTTTCCTAAACCATTGCGCGCTCACTGTGAACGAACGGCTGGTCGCACAAAAATCCAATTGGTCTTAAAAGATTCGTAATTTTTTAGGTCATTCAAAAGTGAACTACAAATTACACCGTTTCATGAGAATTTTTAGAGATATGACATTGTCGAAATTTCAAAGTTCGCTTTGAACCCCTTCCCCTTGACCTAGGGTTATGAAAAGTTTCGAGGATCATTGTGGGTTTGGTCCAAACCCAGAAACCAAATTTTGTAATTTTAGCTCAACGCTAACTGGGCAAAGTGCCACGGACGGCGGACGGCGTACGGATAATAATAATAATAATAATAATCTGCGTAATAATCTGGATTTGATACATTTCTCCAGGATTTTGGACAAGGCCAAAGTCAAGGATATTGGCCTGTAATTGCCCATGTTAGTTCTATCACCGTTTTGGTTTATTATCTTCGATAATGAACCATTGGAATCGCCCAAAGAAAAAATTTTTTAACCCCCCCTCAAAATTTGTTGGTTTACGTTTCAAGATACGTAGATTCAGAAAATCGAATAAAAAAAATCCGTCCGTCACCCGTACGCCGTACGCCGTACGCCGTCCCCCGTACGCCGTACGCCGTCCGCCGTCCGTGGCACTTTGCCCAGTTAGCGTTGAGCTAAAATTACAAAATTTGGTTTCTGGGTTTGGACCAAACCCACAATGATCCTCGAAACTTTTCATAACCCTAGGTCAAGGGGAAGGGGTTCAAAGCGAACTTTGAAATTTCGACAATGT
>OY986060.1:25098572-25200857 GCA_963920205.1 Stenodema calcarata
CTTCTCATAACTTGTCCCCCGTCCGCCGTCCGCGCCACTTTGCCCAGTTAGCGTTGAGTTCAAATTACGAAATTTTTTTTATGGGTTCCGACCAACCCCACAATGGTCCTCGAAACTTTTCATAACCCTAGGTCAAGGGGAAGGGGTTCAAAATGAAATTTAAAATTTCGACAATGTCATATCTCAAAATATTTAACTGAACCGTGCAATGTTTAGTTCACTTTTGAATGACCTGAAAAATTACGAATCTTTTAAGACCAATTGGATTTTTGTGCGACCAGCCGTTCGTTCACAGTGAGCGCGCAAAGGTTTAGGAAAAACACTAAAATTCGCGTCGAAAACGCCCGTAAGGTGGGTGAACCCCCAGACGACCAGAATAAAACTACCTTTTTTCATCCTCCCGGTAAACTACAGTCTAGACATTTTAACCATGAGTCGGGGAAAAGCTAGAAAAAAGCTTATCTAAGCAGCGCTAAACCTATAGTACGCTATGGAGCATCAAACCTTTCGTATTGCAACCTGGAATGCCAATGGACTCATGAATCACGTCCCTGAACTTGAAGCATTCCTTTTTAATTCCAAGATTGATAATTGCTTGATATCAGAAACCCACTTCACCAAGCAGAGCTATTTGCACATCAGGGGTTATCTAATTTACCACGCTCTTCGTCCTGCTAATAAAGCTAGAGGAGGCTCGGCAGTTTTGATTAAAAATTCAATTAACCATTATGTGCATTCCAAGATAGAAGATGAAACCATGCAAGTTACCATAGTCAGTATCTCGCTAAAAGGTAAGGAGTGTAACATCTCTGCAACCTACTGTCCACCAAGGCATAACCTGATGGAAGCTGATTACACAAAACTGTTCGCACAGGTCAGCAAAAGATTTATCATTGGAGGGGACTTCAATGCAAAACATACCTTTTGGGGTTCAAGGCTTACAACAGCTAAAGGACAGGAGCTTTTTACAGCCGGGCAAAAAGGCAACTGCAAATTTATGTCATCAGGTGAGCCTACCTATTGGCCCACTGATGTTACAAAGATACCAGATATAATAGATTTCTTCGTATTGAAAGGTGTTTCTAGTAACTGTGCACATGTAAGTGGAAGTGCCGACTTGTCAAGAGACCACTCTGCTATTGTACTAACTTTAAGTGAATCCGTCATCAACAAAGAACAAGTACCGTGGCTTGTTAATCATCAAACAAACTAGGAGGACTTAAGGACACACATATCAACACACATTGAGCTAAATAGGCCGCTGAAAACAACAGATCAATTGGACGTAGAGGTGGAAGAATTCACCGAATTGATACAAGAAGCAGCGTGGCGCTGTACCCCTGCCAGTACTGTACCTTCAAACAGAGATGGATTTATCTACTCGGTGGCTGTTCGAGAACTTCTGAGGAAGAGACGCAAAGCAAGAAAAAGATGGCAGATAACTAGATATCCCGGAGACAAGACAAAACTAAATCAGCTAACGAAGAATTTGGATTCACTAATAAAGGAAATTAAACAAGAAACACTAGGAATATTCAACCCCATCTCAAAATTTGTTGGTTTACGTTTCAAGATACGTAGATTCAGAAAATCGAATAAAAACTCTGCAAATTCTTGACATAACGGTTCATTATCTTCTTTGTACAGATCACCCTCCTGTCTAGATCACTAGGTCTAAATGCCTAGAGCTCAAAGCTAACTGGGCAAAGTGCCGCGGACGGCGGACGGACGGATTTTTTGGTTTATTATCTTCGATAATAATCCATTGGAATCGCCCAAAGAAAAAAATTATTTAACCCCATGTCAAAATTTGTTGGTTTACATTTCAAGATACGTAAATTAAGAAAATCGAATAAAAACAAATCCATTCGTTCGCCGTACGCCGTCCGCGGCACTTTGCCCAGTTAGCTTTGAGCTCAAATTTCGAAATTTTTGTTACGGGTTCCGACCAACCCCAGAATGATCCTCGAAACTTTTCATAACACTAGGTCAAGGGGAAGGGGTGTCATATTAGAAAGACTAATATTTAGCAAATAATCAGATTCGAAATTAGAGCTTGGCAAAATTGAAACTTCACAGATTTATGGTACAAATCGTCTTATTTTCTGAAGAGGAATTTTATACAAGCCTTAAGATTAAGAATTGATGAGCTCATCTACTCATCGGTTCTTAATCTTAAGGTTTGAAATACAATTATTTTTAATACAAATTAGTTTTTAAATATTAAAATACAATTAGTTTTTCCAAAGTTGTATAATATACATAATATAATATGCAACGAGCTGCATTTTGTGTCGAATAACAGCTGCTCTTTGCGGAAATGTACCAGTTAATGCATCAGCTGTAGGTTCTAGAGGCATATTGAAGTTAGAATTAAAGAATTAAATTAAAAGGTTTCGGGAGCGACTCGTATCGGGCCCGACGAACGGAGAGAAACTGGACTCCCAAGCAACGCACGGGGGTTCCGAGGCGAAAGCCAGCCGGCTTTATCGCTTTGCACTTTCGCACCGAGCAGTAAACAAAATCAGCCGTCTCTTGGCTGCAGATAAAAGGAACAAAATAAATTACGAACTGTTTATCAATGAATAGGACTTTGGAGAGCTCCTGGCGCGAACAAGGGGTTTTTTTTAGCATGGAACGACGGTATGCCATTCCCGAAAATTTTCAACCAGAACGAATGACAGATTTCACACGACACAAAACTAAAAACGGTCAACCCACCCACAGTAACACACGGTGTTAACGCTTAACACGAGGATGAGTACTAATTATTTTCGCTGACTCAGAGTTAGCGGTAACACAAACCTTAACACAAGGTGGTAAAATCCACTATAAGAAAACAACAATCGTGGCAATCGACAATGTCAGAGAGGTGATTCATACAATACTTGCTTCGTTGGAAGTTCAATTATTTTGAAATTTTCCTAGAAACTGTCACTCGTCGAAAGAACTATTAGCATGGAACATGCTTTAGCCTTGGACTAACTAACCGAAAAACGTTACGCGGAATGGGTGACGCGGGATGGGTGACGAAATTTTCTAATGATTTCCGCTTACAACGGAGCCGTTGCTGGGGAAATGAAACTTATTTAGTTTTCATCGGACAGAAATCGTTCACCACTCGTTGGAAAGCTCTCGATTTATCACGCATTTATGTCGCAGTTTTATATTTATCTACGAGATATTAATCCAACAATGCGATGTTATAAATGGTTAGTAAACAATCTTATTTTTTTTTAATATTAATTTTAACTTTATTGCCACAATGGCTGTACAGTTGTGCTTAAGAAACAGGTTATAGCAGGCTTAAGGCCTGATTTACATGGTACATGCGTGTTGGTACAACCCAGCGGTTGTCCAAAACCAGTGTGGTATATGGATAGTAAGATCTAGCAGAAAGGTTAATATAAGGTATGAAAATAGATGATAAATATGTGTCTACATGCTAAGTGTTAATATCGCAGCTGTTAGCAATAGGTTTTTCGCGATATCACAGATTTTGAGAGTTGATTGAGTCATAAAGCCTCTTTCGTTTCAGTCTTCTGAGTGACGGTGGTTGCGGTGGGTTGTCTGGGATACGAGCGATTTCGGGGTTCTCATGTCTAGCCATCCCTGTCATTAAGGAGCCGTAACTTTCCTTGATGGTTTCGCTGACCATTGGTATGTCCAGATCATTGTGCAGCACACTATTTCTAACATACCACGGAGCGTTGGTGATGAGACGGAGGACCCGATTTTGTGTCACCTGAATTCTTTTGATGTGAGTAGCTGCTGCGGCGCCCCACAGGCCACAAGAGTAGTACCAAATTGGGCGTATCAGTGATACGTAGAGCAACCTCTTGGTGGAAAGTGATAAGGGTGAGTGTTCTTGGAGTAATGGTTTCAGTTGCTGGATTCGTTGACGTATCCTTCCAACAAGATGGTTTGTGTGTCGACCATGTCAGATGATGGTCGAGATAGAGACCCAGATACCGAACTGTGTTGTTGGTTGGAATGACTTGGCCATTATAGTGTGGTGTTAAGGAGTAGTTTGAGCGTTTTAAGGTAAACGGTACGATTGTGGATTTGTTTGCATTTAATTTAACTCTCCACTTATCACTCCATACATGGATATGTTGGAGGCTGTCCCGTAAGGCACTGTGAGCATTTTCAAATGTTTCTGCCACGTGTAGGATTGCAACATCATCAGCATAAATAGCTGACGTTGACTGGGTGGGAAGAGGTAGATCGTGCGTGTATATTAGGTAAAGAAGAGGCCCTATTACACTGCCCTGTGGTACACCTGAGTGGATAGGTTTGGATTGCGAAAGATAGCCTTTGTATTTCACTGAAAAGGTTCGTCCTGTCAGGTATGATTGTAGCAGTCGGTAATAAGTGTCTGGGAGGTGATATTTTACTTTGGTCAGCAATCCTGCGTGGTGCACTTTGTCGAAGGCCTTTTCAACATCGAGGAAGGCTCCAAGGCATACCTTTTTTGCTCAAAGCAATCCTGAATGACATCTATCACACGATGAAGCTGAAAAGGGCAAGAGTGGCGTGGGCGGAAACCAAACTGAACGTTTGGGATGAGGTGTGAAAGACGTCCCAAAAGTATTGGAAGAAGTAATCTTTCCAGAATTTTGGCAAGCAGTGGAAGGAGGCTAATAGGGCGATAGCTGTAGGGATCTTCTTTCTTCTTTTTCGGTTTCTGTATCATTGTAACGCACGCATGCTTCCATTTGTGAGGAATGTGTGTTGTGCGAAGAATCGCGTTATATATTTGAGTGAGCAGCACTATCCCTTTCCGCGGTAATGCCTTTAGAAGCTTTTCAGTGATCTGATCGTGGCCGGGCGATTTTTTTGCAGGCAAGTGGGATATTACTGACCTCACCCTTCCTGGTTTGAAAAAAATCAGAGAAAGGAGAGAGTTGTAACGGTTCATCCAGTATGGCGAGTGTGCGTTCATTTTCATATGGATTGGTTATTGGGTTTGGCGTGAATTGTTCCTCAAGGATTTCAGCAAAGAGCTCGGCTTTCTCTCTCACGGTACAAAGCCAACGACTTCCATTCTTCAATGGTGGGATATTGTTCCATTCCTTGGTGAGAAACCTCGTTTTGTGCCACAGAGAGCCATCCTGATGATTTAGGGAGCTCAACTTATTGTAGTTGGCCAAGTCACGCTCTTCTTTTAAAGCATACTTGAGGTCTCTAGTGGCTTGGTTGTAGGTAATTTTTGCACCGGGGTCTCTAGTACGTAAGTTCCCATCGCCTTCGGCTGTCGTGTTTTGCTGAGAGAAGGTTCTGAATTGTTAAGGAACGGGGTTGTACATGTGTTTTGGCTTTTGCGGTTTGGGGAGAAGCAGAACCAGCGGCTATTTGTATGATTGACGTGAACTGTGCAACAGCAGAGTCTATTTCAGTTGGCGTTTTGAGTGGTATCTGGAGGTCTACGAGTTCCTGTACAGTTGCTTTGTAAATCTCCCAATCAAAGGGGTATGTGACTAGTCCAATATGGTGGGGTGAGGGGATGGGGGTTTGGTGGATTTCCAGCACAACAGGGTAGTGGTCGGAACTCATTTCTCTAACAACTCTTGCACTGCCCAGTCTATTAGAGATGCCTTTGCATATATAGAAATCTAATATGTCCGGGGTTGTTCCAGCATCAGGGTAGTAGGTTGGTTCTGTTGGGTGAACCACCTCCATTGAATTCTGTAGTACCAGGTCATTGAGTAACCTACCCCTCGGGTTAGTTGTTCGACAGCCAAATCTGGGGTGTTTTGAGTTGAAATCGCCACCCAGTAAAACGCATGACCGAAGTTCGTGTATTAGTGACAGGAGGTCACCCCTCTGCACTCTATTTTCGGGGGCCGAATAGAAGGAGGCTACTTTGAACTCATTTATGGTCGGATGGTTTTTTTTTTTTTTTAAGGCTTTTATTGCACCGAGTAATCTCATTAACAATACAAATCTGACTTACATTACTACAACACACTATTCAGGACCTAAGATGCATAACTTTGTCCCTTGTCTCTCGAACATATCACATTCACTTCCTACACAAGCTCATGCGGTTTCAAACGCTTAAGGCGTCGAGTTAGATCTTGCACATCCAGGAGCTTTACAGCTTCCTCATTCACATGATCTTTTAGTCTGGCAAGATGAGCCGTTGCTCGCTTTTTGATCACCACATCCACACTGTCAACTTGAAGTTCACGGTGGAGTGCCTCATTTCGGAAGTACCACGGCGCATCAGTGATACATCGTAGTACAGAATTCTGGAAACGTTGAATGATCTGTCTATTGGTTGGAGCTGTGCAGCCCCACAACTGCGCTCCATACATCCAAACTGGCTTGAGTACTTGATTGTAAAGAAGCAGCTTGTTACCAATGGTCATGGTGGATCGTCGGCCGATTAGCCAATACATCCTTCTGAGTTTTAATGCGAGCTCTGTCCTCTTCTTTTTTACATGTTCCTTCCACCTGAGCTTGGCGTCTAGCGTCATGCCCAGGTATTTGGCTTCATTCGCGTAGGGAATTGCCACGTTGTTGAGGAAAGTGGGTGTTGGGTAGTGGTCGGAACTCATTTCTCTAACAACTCTTGCACTGCCCAGTCTATTAGAGATGCCTTTGTATATATAGAAATCTAATATGTCCGGGGTTGTTCCAGCATCAGGGTAGTAGGTTGGTTCTGTTGGGTGAACCACCTCCATTGAATTCTGTAGTACCAGGTCATTGAGTAACCTACCCCTCGGGTTAGTTGTTCGACAGCCAAATCTGGGGTGTTTTGAGTTGAAATCGCCACCCAGTAAAAAGCATGACCGAAGTTCGTGTATTAGTGACAGGAGGTCACCCCTCTGCACTCTATTTTCGGGGGCCGAATAGAAGGAGGCTACTTTGAACTCATTTATGGTCGGATGGTGGAGTAATATTTGTGATACTTGCATTTCCTCTTCTATGATTGGTGGCACTTCGTCATGACTAATTGAGGATTTAATTAATAGCGCTGAACCACCTTTGCGCCTCCCAGAGGGGTGATCAGATCGGTAGACCTTGTAACCAGGAATGAAGAAATGTATATTGGGAGCAAGTTTGGTTTCCGAAAGTAGGATTATATCAATCTGGTAGCTTTCAAGAAATAGCAACAGTTCGTGATATTTATTAGATATTCCTCGGCAATTCCATGTGCTAATTTTGATTTTATTGTTATGCGGTGATATCATTTTGTGTTTTTCAACAATGTGGGCAGTAGTTGGGAGAGCATTTCAATGAGCGGAGATATAATGGTTAGTAGTTTATCAATTTTTTGACACAGAGTCTCTGTAAGATTGCTATTTGCTACTTCGGCATAGGTTCGTAGATTAGTTTTGTACGGTATAAGGAACACTGGCACCGTTTTCTAGATTCGTGTGGTTTTGATTGGTATCTTTTACACCAGGAGTGGCTGCTTGTGCGTTCTTTGTTAAGTTTTGTGGTTTCCACTTTGATGAACTAAGCTGAAGTTGTTTATGCATGGGACAGCCCTTGTAATTAGCGGTGTGCTGCCCTTTGCAGTTGGCACATATAGGAGGCAAGTTAGTTGGCTTGTCGCACTTGTCTGTGGGGTGATTTCCATCGCATTTCACACATCTAGGTTGGTTGCTGCAATAATTTTTTGTATGCCCATAAGATTGGCACTTCATGCATTGAATCACAGTTCGGCGGGGTTTTGGTGGTTCAACTTTCACCTTGCAATAGTATAGTGTTGTAAGTGCGTAGATATTAGAATTTATAGGATCGGGTGCAAGGTCGAGGAAGAATAATGGAAGAGCTATTTTAGTGATAGGGTGATGAACTGGAATAATTTGAACAGGTTTATACCCTAGATCCTTTAGTTCCTCTTTTAGAACGTTGACGTCACAGGTAGGATGAAGCCCTCTAATGACGACTCGAAAATTTCGATCACTTTTGATCTGAAATGTATGAAACTGAGCGTCACTGCTCTGTAGGTAAGCAATTGTTTTGCGGTAATCATCTACTGTTTCAAGATTGACCTTCAGCTTGCCGTTAGCCGTGTTGTGTTTGAATGGGCCCGTGCAGAATGTTTTTAATTGGTTTATGAGAGAGTTGATATTAGTGAGGTTGTTTATGTAGATAGGCGGTGGCCTTATTTGACGTGTCTCAGCGGGATTTGATCCCGAAGGATGGGTTTCCATATTCTCTAGAGGTGAAAAGCGATTTGGTGATGCGAAAGGTGATTCACTGGGTAGAAGTGGGTTAGGATTGTTTACTCCTGTAGTTTGGTTAGAACTACTAGGTATATCTACCTTGCGACGTTTGCCAGCCGAGTCGTCGTCCCCCATCGTTAGCTGGATCAACACAGATAATATCGCGGATTATCTAACACGGCTCGAGAGTGATGTTTACAGCTCGGGAGCACGAATAGAACTGAACAAGGGGTTCAAAACGAATTTTGAAATTTTGAAAATTTCATATTTCAAAAAATTCATATACCTACCTAGAACGGTGTAGTTTTTAGTTGACATAAAGTTAGAGTTTATTGTTTAGAATTTTTTAAGACTATCCACAGATTGGTTAGACAACTTATATTTTTTTTATTAGATCCTATAATTTAGGATCTAGACATTTAGACATCTAGACATTTAATGTTAGATTAATTATTATTATCAATTATCACTAATTATTAACAATTTTATCAAGTACCTAGTGAAAATTACTATAATTTATTGTTAGGTACCTATTATTAATTGGTATTTATTATTAATAATAATTTTTATTAATTATGATTAATTAATACGATATAATTCTGGGGTTTATGATACTACGTCGGTAATAATTTTTCTATAAAAAAAGTACCTACCAACAAACATTCGAAATTACCTTCATTTCCGTAGCACGAAACGTACCTCAGAACAAAAAACTCGACATCATTAAAACCATATGATGTTCCAAACAGCTCGTTAGTATGAAAATTGACCTGTATTTCAACCGTTTGATTCACGATCGTGTTGACAGGCTCAACCTTTGAGCCGTCATTGTGAACGAACGGCTGGTCGTACAAAGCTGCGGATGGTCTTAAAGAATTCTACGGAACAAACTCTATCTAAATATGAAATAAAAAACATACCGTTCTATATGAATTTTTCGAGATATGAAATTTTCAAAATTTCAAAATTCGTTTTGAACCCCTTCCCCTTGACCTAGGGTTATGAAAAGTTTCGAGGACCATTGTGGGGTTGGTCGAAACCCATAAAAAAAATTTCGTAATTTAAACTCAACGCTAACTGGGCAAAGTGGCGCGGACGGCGTACGGCGGACGGACGGATTTTTTTTTTTTTTTTTCGATTTTCTGAATCTACGTATCTTGAAACGTAAACCAACAAATTTTGAGGGGGGGTTAAAAAATTCTTTTCTTTGGGCGATTCCAATGGTTCATTATCGAAGATAATAAACCAATATAAGTCGTCTAACCAAATGTTTTATAATAACTATAACAAAATTTGCATACCTACCTATAACTAAATAACTATAACAATTTTCTCACGATACAACTGTAATTAATTAATGGTAATATTATGAAACTGTTTTTAGGCCCTGAAGATGAAGAAATATATTCTTCGAAACTGTGGTGTGATTCAACTCCTCATTGAACCATATGTTGTTTATATCTTCGTTTCTACGCAAACTTTCTACCACCTCAACTATTCGCATTCTTACATTTCATTACAATTTATTCATCATAATTCAAATCAGCTATGGATCGATTCTTGAAACCGGAGAAGTTTGATGTCGACCCACATTCACCGACAGCCACACAGGAATGGAAGTATTGGTTGAAGACTTTCGAAATCTTTGCTGCTGCCTTCGCTGATATTAATGATGAGGGTAAGCTAAACCTCTTCATTAATCGTCTCTCCCCAACAGTCTATCAACTGATTGCTGACCAAACTACATTTGCGGATGCCGTGGAGTTATTAAAAATAACTTACGTAAAACCCACCAATGAAATATTCGCTAGACATACCTTAGCCTCTCGGAAACAGCCTCCAGATGAATCGATTGACCAGTATCACCAGGCATTACAGCTGCTGAGCAAGAACTGTGACTTTGTTGCAGTGGATGCAGAAACTCATCGAAAAACCTATGTACGCGATTCATTTATCGTCTCTTAGATTACTAGATTACTAGATTCGTCTTAGATTACTAGAGTTCAATTCACTCTCCCTCGATGAGGCTGTTGAGAAAGCACGTGCATTAGGGTTCTTTCACACTGCCTGCGATTTGGGGCGAAGCGGAGCGATGCGATGACTTGCGATTACGAGCGAGAAAGACAAAGAGGCGGGCGAGTAGGCTTTTCGAATGGGACGGGGTGTGTGGTGTTCACACTACGAGCTGAGGAGAGCGAGTGGAAGCGTTTTGGAGCGAGTTGGTTGATGCAATCGCAAGCATTGTTGCTATTTGAAGCGTTTCTTTCGGGCGAATGTCACGTGGGGTTGAAGTAGTGTTCATGTTCATGTTTTGTGGTAGTGTTCATGTTCATGTTTTCAGCCTCCTATTCGTTGTTGGATGCAAATCTCCCACGGGAAATTACGGCCCCTTCTGAAGAGTCATCACAGAGCTTAGCAGTCATAAGCCCAAATCAAAAATGCTTCTTTTGTGGGAGCTCTCGACACCGCAATCGACAACAGTGCCCAGCAATCGATTCTAAGCAATCGGTCATTGGGCTTCCGTCTGCAGATCTTCACGGAATAAATCGCCAACACCAACCAAGTCAGTAGCTCTTATTGCGGCCTCTTCCTCCATTCTTGATAGGGCCACCGTTCCAATACAGGTAAGCTGAATGTACTCCCCGACCTATGCAGTGATTATTGGGAAATCAAGTTTCGGTCTCCAGTTCAAAATTAACATGTTTCACCTGTTGTGAACCACTTGTTACATATGGGTTTGAGTTGTTGTAAAAATATAATTATTCATTCGTGTCTGTTCCATCAACAGTGTTGTTTGTCTGTAATGTGATTCATTTTTGTGAACACCACTGCAGATAAGCAGTACTCTGCAACAGGTTATCGGTCCGCACTTAAAGAAAGACAATGGCAAGCATTGACCTGAAGATTAACCTTTTGGGACGAAATAATTTTGAGACATGGGTAATCCACATGGAGGCACTCCTTACCCGAAGTGAACTACTTGAATACGTTGACGGAACAATCAAGAAACCAGTTGTGTCAGAAGGAGCCGGAGATAGAGATCACGAACGAGTAAGATATTGGGAGAAGAATGACAAGAAGGCAAAATCTGATATAATACTAGCAATTGGGGCTACAGAACTGAGGGTTGTCAAAGGATGCAAAACTTCTCATGAAGTTTGGAAGAAGCTGCACGACCATTTTCAATCCCGCGGTCCATCAAGAACGGCGACTCTACTAAAACGTCTTGTGCTGTGCAAAATGAAACCAGGGAGCGATGTTCGCAACCACGTAGCTGAATTCTTTGATATCGCAAATGACCTATTGGATATGGGAACTGAGATCCCTGATAACCTTCTTACGACAATGTTATTGTACAGTTTATCCGAGGAATTCGAAAGTTTTCGTGTAGCTATTGAATCAAGAGATAATTTACCAAACTCCGAGCAACTGAGAACCAAGATATTGGGAGAAACTGATGCTAGAAACCATCTTGGAAGAAAAGAAGAACAAAATGCGTTACTTGCGAAGAAAAATTACAGGAATTTCAATAAGAATAATCAGCCAATGAAGTGGAATAATCAGACAAGTTCAATAAATAGTAAGAAAGCCAAGTTGAAGTGTCATAATTGTGGAGGAGTTGGACACTTTGCGGCAAAGTGCGCTTCCCCGTCAAAGGAGATCGCAAGAACTGTTAGAGACGACGAAGAATACTCTGATGAATCAAACCATGCATCATTTATGTGTGATCAAGAGGAACCAAGTAGATGGTGCCTCGATAGCGGCTCTACATCTCATATGTGTGGGAATGCCAGTAGATTTGAAGCACTAACATCTGCCGAAAATGGAAAGCTGAAACTGGCGAATATGTCATCCACCAGCGTCAATGGAAAAGGAACCGTGACTGTACCTACACGTCATGGTAGTAAGAAATGGATGTTACATTTGAATAATGCTTTGTATGTTCCAGACCTTAGAAGTAATTTGATGTCGGCAGGAAAAATGACTGACAATGGCTATAAAGTAGTATTTACACAGAAGAGAGCTGATATCATGGACAAAAACAATAAGATTATATGTTCTGCTGTAAGAGAAAATGGTTTGTACTACATTAAGGAAAACAGTCATACATCATTCACCATAAAAGAAGCTGATCCAAAATTAGAAATATGGCATCGACGATATGGGCACTTGAATGAGAAGGACCTAAAAATGTTGAGGAAAACCAATGGGGCCCTAGGTATGAATTTCAACATTGCAGGAAATATTTCAACTTGTAAAGTATGCATGTTAGGAAAAATGAGTCAGTCACCATTCCCCAAAAGTAGCCAGAGGGTTTCAAAACCTTTAGATATAGTACATTCAGATATTTGGGGGCCCGCTCAAGTTTCGTCTTTTGGTCAATCATTGTACTACATGACATTCATCGATGATGCTACTCGCTGGTGCGAGGTTAAATTCTTCAAAAAGAAATCAGATGCTTTGAAGGCATTTAAAGAGTTCAGGTGTTTCGTCGAAAACCAAAAGGGTACAAAAATTAAGTGTCTTCAATCAGACAATGGAGGGGAGTACCTCTCTAATGAATTTAATGATTTTTTAGTTAATGCAGGAATTGAGCGAAGACTCACAGTCCCAGGGACACCTCAACAAAATGGTGTTGCTGAACGGATGAACAGAACAATCCTGGACATGGTGAGGTGCTTCCTGATTGAATCCAATTTACCTAAAGTATTTTGGGCAGAAGCAGCTGCAACGGCAGTCTACATACGTAATCAATGCCCTTCATCTGCACTTGACGGTAAGACACCTTTTGAATTATGGGTTGGGAGACCACCTGTGGTAGCTCACCTGAAAGTATTTGGATCCAAGGTTTGCGTCTTAGACAAAACGGCAAAACGAAAGTTAGAGGCTCGGTCAAAAGAGGGAACTTTTGTTGGATATTCTCCAACATCAAAAGCATATAGAGTATGGGTCCCCAGTGACAATAGGATTCATACTACTCGAGATGTGAGATTCATGGACGAGCAGACAACTATTGAAATGGAAACAACCGACGATAATACGAAAGAGCTGTTTAGAGATGCTAGGGAACCGGATGAGTTTACGATTTCGATAAAAATTCCTAAAGAGTCTAATTCTCAATCCTCAGGCCTTACTGCTGCCACACAAGGAGGGATAAGGGTAGGAGACGTCCCTATCATTGGAGAGGAAATTTTACCAAATGAACCTGGAGCGGCAGAAGATACTATCAACAACACCAAACTAATTCGGGGCAGGGGGCGCCCAAGGATTATTAGGACAGGTGGACAAGGTACACCTAGGAAGGAATATCATATGATTACAAAACCTGCAGGGATGGAAGATCTTCAGAGAAGTGAGTCAAATGACATAGAAAACGAAATAGCTAGTTCTGCTGAGGTATCCGTGCGTGAGGCTCTTTGTAGTGAAGATGTGCTAGAGTGGAAGACAGCTATCCAAAAAGAATTTTCCTCACTATTATTAAATAGTACATGGGTGATGACCCAACATTCTGGTGATCGAAAGCCTGTGAGTTGCAGACTCTATCTCGCCAATAAATATAAAGGTAATGGAGAATTGGATAGGAGAAAGGCGAGGTTGGTAGCGAGGGGATTCAGCCAAATACCAGGTATTGATTTCTTTCAAACGTACTCTCCAGTGGTTAGGTTGAGTTCTCTAAGGGTACTGATGGCACTTGCCGTTCAGCACGACATGGAAGTTGAACAAATGGATGTCGAGACAGCATACCTCAATGGGGATTTAGATGAAGATATATTCATGGAGCCCCCTGAAAGATTTGAGGACACATTACGAGATTTGATTCTAAATGAAACTGGGAAAGTTGAAGAAATTGCTGAAGGCATGCTAAACGATTGGGAAAATGGAGAAAGAGTGTGCCATCTGAAAAGGTCGTTATACGGATTGAGGCAGTCTGGCCGCCAATGGTACAAAAAGTAGAACGAACGTCTCATTCAGAGCGTAGGCATGACACCCACAAACGTGGACCCTTGTATTTATAAAGCGAATGATGGTGATGATACTGTGTACATGGCAGTGTACGTTGATGACCTCACATTAGCATCCAAGAACTACATAAAACTAAAAGAAGTGAAAGATAAAATTAGGAAGGAATTTAAAACAAAAGATATGGGACGTATCCATTATTGTTTGGGCATAGAATTCGAGTATGAAAGAAAGGGGGTAATGCGTTTGTCCCAGAAGAAATATATTCTGGAACTGTTGAGAAAATATGAAATGGAAAATTGCAAGCCCATTTCAACGCCCCTAGAAGTAAAAGTCTCATTTGATGGTGTTGAGGTTGATGAAAAGCAAATGGCTCAATTCCCGTTTAGGTCTTTAATGGGTTCCTTGCTCTATTTAGCTATAGGAACCAGACCAGATATAGCTTTTGCCGTGAACTGCCTGAGTCAGTTCAATAATAAGTATGCAGAGGCGCATTGGAAAGCGGCGAAAAGAATTCTAAGATACTTGAAGGGTACGCTTGAGATGAAATTGACTTATAAGAAAATGGATCAGCCTCTGATTGGATTCACAGACGCTGACTGGGGAAACTGCACACTTGATCGTAGATCATTCAGTGGAACGGTGTTCTTGATGTCAGGAGCTGCGATTACATGGGAGTCACGGAAGCAGCGAACAGTGGCTACATCCACGACAGAAGCGGAATGCTATTCCCTGACAGATGCAATCAAAGAAGCATTGTACTTGAAGCGATTTTTTGCTAGTCTCGGACATCCAATTGAGGGGGCGCTAGTGCTGAAAAACGACAACCAAGGCGCACTTGAATTGTCAGAGAATCCCACACACCATGGTCGAACTAAACACATCGATATACGTCAGGCATTCATCCGAGAAGCAGTAGAAGAAAAAATGGTAAAACTGGAGTATATGTATATATATGGAGTATCATCTGAAAGTATGCCAGCGGATTTCTTAACTAAATCGACTCCAAGAGTGAAGCATGAAGCTTGTTCTCAAGCGTTAGGTCTTCAGACGCTCACTTGAGGGGGCGTATTGGGAAATCAAGTTTCGGTCTCCAGTTCAAAATTAACATGTTTCACCTGTTGTGAACCACTTGTTACATATGGGTTTGAGTTGTTGTAAAAATATAATTATTCATTCGTGTCTGTTCCATCAAGTGTTGTTTGTCTTAAAACTGTAATGTGATTCATTTTTGTGAACACCACTGCAGATAAGCAGTACTCTGCAACAGTGATGTCATTATCGGATATGACTAACTCAAATTACATTCTGAACTCAAATTTCCTTTTGGTGGATCAAAATCACCGCTAACAGTCTGTTATCTAGCACCCGCAAAAATCGAACCTCCCCCTCTCTTTGAATTCCTTACTGTGGATGTAAAACCAATTACTTACCACAAAATCTCGGAAGCACTTGGTTGATAATTACAAATTTATGAAAAAAGAAGTTGAGGAACTACTCGAAGATGAGATTATTGAGGAGAGCAGATCCCCTTGGAGAGCTCAAGCTTTTGTGGTTAGTAGCGTTAACCATAAAAAACGCATGGTGATCCCCTGCCAGATATTGAGCAAACGGTCGCCAAGGTATCAAAAAACTCCTGGTTCAGCACAATCGATTTCAAAAGTGCCTACCACCAGATTCCCCTACGAGAAAGGGTCGGCCTTATACTGCGTTTGAGGCATGTGGCCACCTCTACCAATTTCGACGTTTAGCTTACGGATGGGGTTCCCTGTTTCCAGCGTGTTATAGACAATTTAATTACTAAGGAGAAGCTAGAGAAGACGTACGCATATTTAGACGACGTCACTGTTTGTGGGGGGGGGGGGGGGACAAGGAGGAACATGACAAAAATCTCAAACGTTTCATAGATTCAATTCAAAAATACGGTTTCACTATAAATCAAGAGAAAAGTAAATATGCTCAAACATCAATCAAACTCCTTGGTTATAGAATAGAGAACAAAACCATTTCACCTGATCCTGAACGCCTCAAACCACTCCTCAGCCTGCCTCCTCCCAATTCTGCAAAAGAACTTCAAAGAACTATTGGCAAATTTTGCTCATTACTCTAGGTGGATTTCAAATTATTCAGACAAGGTAAATAAAACACAGGGCTATTAAATTGTAAATCATTCCCCCTAGCACCAGAGGTTGTATCCGAATTTGAGCTTCTCAAGAAAGAGATATCAAAATCGATGGTGAGCACAATCGATGATAATGAACCTTTTGACGTTGAAACGGACGCGTCAGACTTTTCGATTTCAGCAGTACGTTCTCAGTCTGCCCGACCCGTGGGTTTCTTTTCACAAAAACTCACTGATAGTGAGCGGAACCACTCGGCTATAGAACAAGAAGCCTATGCAGTTGTGAGCTCTTTGAAGAAATGGAGACATTTCCTATTGGGACGCTATTTCAAAATAATTACTGATCAGCGTTCCGTTGCGTTCATGTTTGACATGCATCACCAAAATAAGATTAAAAAATGAAAAGATACAGAGATGGCGCCTCGAGATGTCTTGTTATAATTTCGACATAATATACAGACCAGGAAGCCAAAATCAAGTCGCTGACGCATTTTCTAGAGTGTGCAGTTTCATTTAGCCCAACAAACTTTTCTCGCTTCATTGTGATTTATGTCATCCCGGTGTGACCCGAATGGTGCACTGGATACGAACTCACAACTTACCATATTCAGTGGAAGAAATTCGCCGAATGACAGCCTCTTGTCCATCATGCAATGCCATTAAACCGAGGTTTCTCAGACTGAATCAAGGCAGTCTGATCAGTGCAACTCATCCTTTTGAGAGAATCAGCATGGATTTTTAAGGCCCGCTCCCATCTAGATCCAAGAATAAGTATCTGCTGACGATCATTGATGAGTTTTCTAGGTTTCCGTTTGCGTACCCAGGGGCGGCTTTTGGGCTCAGAAACTGGTGGGGCACTAGAGTATCAATCTACAAAAAAAAACTTATCTGAGCAACTTCAGCGAAAGATCGAGTGCAGCTTCAACACCGCCGGAGCCGCCTGAACTCAGGGAAGAAACGCGAAAACTAAAACCGAAACCACGAACGAAAAACAAAGAAAGAAAATTGAAAGAAAAAATCACGGAAAGCAAAAAGAGACAATTGCGTCGCAGGCCAAGCGTCGAGTAGGTTAAATTATACGACGGTTATGAAGATCAGAGTACAACAGCTGGGAAGGAACCAAAAAATCGATTGTTTTTGGCATTCAAGTTGATTCAATATTTGGGCCACCGCCCGGAACGGCTCCATTTGTGGAGTACTGGTTGCCTTCCCCCACCCCAGGACCTTTGGGTCTTTCCGATAATCGACTTTTTTAATCGATAAATCGAAACAAAATGCGTTGAGGCCTAACACGACTTTTATCACAGTGTACTGCTATCGAAGTCTGACGAAATAGCCGCCCGCCCGCAAGAGCTCAGTGGCAGGGACCTTGCGTTTTAAAATAGGTTAAGAGTTTTTTCCATGGAAGTGGGTAGTAGTAGGTAAGATTTTTTTCTCCTAGTTCTATGTTTTTTCTGTTTTCCTTTGCAAATTTTTGGGTGGGGCGAGGGCCAAGGTGGCCTTATGGACGAGCCGCCACTGTGCGTGCCCTTGCCCCAACACGAATTCTTCGACTGTAATAAACTGCCTCGTAGACTTATTCTCGATTTTTGGAACTCCAGCATACGTACATACTGACAGAGGGACTTCCTTTACATCTTGGGAACTCCGGGATTTCCTGCACTCGCGGGGGATTGCTACTTCCATGTCTTCTCCATACAATCCTACTGGAAATGGACAAATTGAGCGGGAGAACGGAACGATTTGGAGGACTGTCTCCCTCGCACTCAAGCAACAAAACCGGGATGTATCTGATTGGGAATCTGTACTCCCTGATTCTCTCCACTCTATAAGATCTCTGCTATGCACTGCAACTAATGAAACACCCCCTGGAAGGATGTTTAAACACCAACGCAGATCTACCAACGGCAACACTCTACCTTCTTGGCTGGTCCCACCATCCAGAGTATTGATGAAAAAGCAAGTCCGCTCAAGCAAGTATGAACCACTAGTGGAAGAGGTACAACTCGTCGATGCTAACCCACAGTACGCCAGGGTTCAACTGGACGACGGACGGGAGGTGACGGTGTCTCTGAAACACCTAGCACCATGGGGCGAGGTCCCAGTGGATCTCCTGGATGAACCTAACCACCGTGAACTCCCTGATATTAGTTCAAACCAAGAAGCTGGACACGAAGCTAGGCCTTCTATTCCTGGACAACATCCTCAGTCGCCAGAGCATGGTTCTCCTCCAACACCAGGAAATGATTCACCCGCGCTAGCAAATGATGACCCAGACCTCCATCCCCGACGGTCAACGAGAGAGCGATGGATGCCCTCACGTTTTAAGGACTATGAGCTCAATTTCTGAAGGGTGGATGAATGTGGTGTGATTCAACTCCTCATTGAACCATATGTTGTTTATATCTTCGTTTCTACGCAAACTTTCTACCACCTCAAATATTCGCATTCTTACAATTTCATTGTATCGTCAATTATGACGAATAAAGCCTTAGCATTCCTTTGAAATGTTTTCATTACAGGCACATAAATAATCAATTCTCATTTGACCGACCCTCGACATACCTCAACATCATTATATATTATATAATATATAATATATTATATATTATTATATAATATTATTATGGAAATGTGTTCGGAAGGCTACACAACTGTTACCATCGAATGTTGACATCATCGATATATAATCGACTTCGTCTGCTGAGATAATGGCCTGGGTAGGGTAATGACCAAATGCTAGGTAGGTTAGGGTTTACGAGTCAAGGGATGACGGGACAACAACTGATTTTGAACGTGTGTTTTTTCCAATGGAACCCAGATGTGTTTTTCCCAAAGTGATACTCCAGGAGATTATAGAGCTAGTTAGTAGGATTTAGGGTTTATGAGTCAAGGGATAAAGGGAGTACAACTGATTTGGGGAAGTGGGTTTTTCCCCGGAGATAGGAGAGCTATAGGTTAGTTAGTTTGGGATATCGGAAAATATTAAATGAATATGGAATTACCATGAACTGAGAGGCTGCGGCCGAACACTAGGTCAAGGGAAAGGGGTTCGAAACGAATATTGAAATTTTGAAATTTTCAAAACTCGAAAAATTCTGATGCAAAGGTGTATTTTTTATTTCGTATGTAGATAGTTTATTTTCTAGAATTATGTCGGACCATCCGGAGGTTTGTACGACCAGCCGTTCGTTCACAATGACGGCTCAAAGTTGGAGCAGATCGAAAATCGTCAACATGAGAGTGAATCGAGAGGCAGCCTGTCGGGTCCATTTTCAAACTGGTCCAGCTGATCCAAACCGCAACTGGTTTTCAAATATCGAGTTAATAAATAATATTTAATGATAGGTAATTCGTAATACTAGTAATAATTAATATCATTTAGTGATCTCAACAATGTGGTGATTCCCTACTCGAATCACGCCAAATACCTGGGCATGACGCTAGACGCCAAGCTCCGGTGGAAAGAACACACGTGTCAAAAAGAAAAAGACAGAACTTGTTTTAAAATTCAGGAAAATGTACTGGCTCATCGGCCGGCGATCAAAACTGTCACTTCAAAATAAACTGCTTCTGTACACTCAAGTACTTAGGCCTTCGTGGGTCTACGGAGCACAACTGTGGGGCTGTATGGCTCTATCAAACAGGCAGATGATACAACGCTTTCAGAATACGGTACTACGATGCATAACCAATGCGCCGTGGTATATCCGCAACGACGCTCTACATCGCGACCTTGAGATGGAAAGCATCGACCAAGTGATAAAGCAGCGTGCTAACGCTCATCTTGAGAGACTTAAAAACCATGTCAATGAAGAAGTTGTCCAGCTTCTCGAAGTACATGAGTTGACGCGGCGCCTCAAGCGCACTAAACCACATGATTGTGTAGGGAGGACAAGGACAAGTATTGTAATATAATTAGGTCAGACGAATATTGTTAATGAGATCTAGGTATATCTTGGAGCAATAATAAAATATATATTAGAAAAAAAATTTAGTGATCTAGTGCGAAGGGTGATCTGCATAAAGAAGATAATAAACCGTTGTGTCAAGAATTTGCAGAGTTTTTTGGTTTATTAGATATCGTCAATAATGAAGGAACCATTGGAATCGACCAAAGGAAAAAATTGTTTACCCCCCCCTCAAAATTTGTTGGTTTACGTTTCAAGATACGTAGATTCAGAAAATCGAATAAAAACTCTGCAAATTCTTGACACAACGGTTCATTATCTTCTTTGTACAGATCACCCTTCAGTCTAGATCACTAGGTCTAAATGTCTAGATCCTAAATGTTAGATTAATTATTATTGTCAATTATCTCTAATAATTAGTGATAATTGACAATAATAATTAACAATAATAATTATTAGCAATTTTATCAAGTACTTAGTAAAAATTATTATAATTTATTGTTAGGTATTAATAATTCGTATTCATTATTAATAATAATTATTATTAATTATGATTAATTAATACGATATAATTCTGGGGTTTTTAATACTACGGCGGTAGGGCCTTGCGCGGTGGGGCATCGAACTCCGATCCTCAGTTAAGTTATGTTAATTATAAGCCTTTCAAAGTAGCTTTTTGGAATTGTCAAGGTATGAAGAATTTTATTGATGTAGCAGATGATGTTCATAAATATGACTTTGACATTGTATGTTTGCTCGAGTCATGGGTTGACAAGGATGTAGATTTTGCCTGGGATGGTTATAGTGTTATTCACTCGCCGGCGGTGCGTTCGTCGCTGTTTGGAAGACCCAGTGGTGGTATAGTTACATATTTTCGAAAACATTTTCTAGTCAAAACACTGGAGGTCTCTAGGCAGTGGATCTTCCTAGCCGTGCGTCTGGATGGGGGTGAGATGGTTGTGCTGGGGATAACGTACTTTAATGAGGGGTTCTCGAGTGGCGTCGCTGCTGAGTTTGGTAAATCCTTGAGGGGTCATTGTAGCCAGTATTCTAGTGCTTGCGTGGTACTTGGGGGAGACTGGAATTCCCGTATTGGGTTGTTGAATGTAGGAATGGGCGAGATTTTTGATGGTACTAGGTTTAGGGACTCTCGTACATCGCTGGACCGCACAATTAATAGATCTGGAAGAAATCTCGTCGAATTTATGGAGGAAAATAACTACTTTGTGTTGAATGGACGATCGATGAAGGATAAAAGTGGTGAGTTTTCATTTATTTCACATCAGGGGAGAAGTTGTGTGGACCAAGTGTGGGTGGATGTGAATACGTTTCCTTTGGTGTACGATTTCGAGGTTCTGGGTCTTGGGTCGGGATCTGACCATCTGCCGGTGGTCATTACTTTCGGCTTCGATGGCAGTATCATGGACAGCGATGTGGGCCGGAATGAGTGTGTGGCGGAGATGAAATTTGGCTGGGATTCAACTAAGGCAAGGGATTTTAAGGATAAAATGTCGCAACTAGTGCCGAATCGGAATAATGATAATGGTAGCCCTGCATCCTTTTATACGATGATGGTCTCTGTAATGAATGAGGTGGGGGTAACTTTGGGTTTATTGAAGCCGAGGCCTATATTCAGCACTCCACGGGGTAAGCCATGGTTTGACAGGGATTGTAGAACGGCCCGATATAAAATGCGCTCAGCATTAAGAAAGGCTAAAAGGAAAAAGTTCACAGCGCAGTTAGTTGAAGAATATTTAAATATGAAAGCTGAATATAAAGCCACCCTAGCGGTTAAAGAATCCAATTATCTCAGAGATATTCGAGCGTCCTTATCTAATGTACGCAACTCTGAAGAATTTTGGAGGGCTATTAAAACTATCAGACGTAAGGGGCCCAGGAACGGAAAGCTGGATATTGGTGTTGTCGAAAAATTTTACTCGGAAATTTACCCGTTCTTTGGTGAGTTTGAGGATGACATTTCTGAAGACACCCCCTTATTTTTGGGTACACACCACCCGAGCCTGGATGAGCCGGTAACATTGGAGGAGTTAGTGGCAGCCCTTGCGTCCTTCAAGAATAATAAGGCCGCTGGAGTTGATGGTATCATCTATGAGGTTTATAAAAATCTTCCCGATTGTTGGCTATCTCTGATTGTGGATTTTTTCAATAATATCTTAAGAGTGGGCTCTCTTCCAGCAGTACTAGTTCGGATTCGTACGTTCCTTCTTTATAAGAAAGGCGATGAAAATGACCCTGCAAACTACCGAGGTATATCACTGATCAATACAATACTTAAAATTTTCAATCAAATCCTTCTTAGTAGGCTTCAAAATTTTGTGGAGGAAAATAAGTTGCTACCCGAAAGTCAGAATGGCTTTCGGAAGGGGCGTAGTTGTGTCGACAACATTTTTGTCTTGACCAGTGCAGTATCGTTGTGCACCCGCCTGCCTGGAAGAAAACTTTATGTCGCTTTCATAGATTTCCAGAGATGTTTCGATAGGGTCGCTATGTCGCTTTCATACAATACTTTGGCGAAAGTTATATGAAATGAATGTCAGTGCGAAGCTGGTGAAAATACTTGGATCTTTGTATCGGAATGCGTCTTTTTGTGTAAGGGTTGAGGGGAGGGACACACAACCGTTTGCAATCACGGAGGGTATTTTGCAAGGTGACGTACTGTCACCGCTGCTATTTTCTCTATTTGTGGCGGATCTTGATTCGTTTCTTTCCGATAGGGGCGTGGGCGGTGTTAACTTGGTTGGAGAAAAGGACATACTTTCTTTGCAGTACGCAGATGATTTGGCCCTATTTGCATACAGTTTTTCTAGGATGCAAAAGACCCTGAGAATTTTTGACGAATACTGTCGTGTAAACTCCCTATCAATAAACTACGATAAGTCCAATGTTCTGATTTTCAGCAAAACAAACAGTTTCAGAAATATTTCCTTCCAATGTGGGGCTGGACAGATCACAACTGCTCGAAGGTATACCTACCTGGGAGTGGTTTTTAGGAATAATGGTTCTTTCGCCGAGAACGCCAACGCCCAGAGACGTAGGGGACAGTCGGCGGCCGGAACGTTGCTCCACATATTAAGTAAGACCGGCACTAGTGCTCTCGATGCTTGGTTCAGGGTTTTGAGTTCGGTGGCTTTTGCGACGACCCTATACGCATCCGAAGTCTGGGGTTTTTCATACTTGGAGGTGGTTGAGAGGGTACAGGTCCGGGCTTTCAAATCGGCATTCTATTTGGCTCGGAACACTCCTGATTACATGGTGCGACTTGAGTTTGGGCTGTCTCATACGAAGGTCCAGGTGGTGAATCGAGCGCTGGGGTGGTGGTTTAGGATCTGCCGGATGGAGGAGGGCCGTTTACCCCGGATCTGTTTCCTTCGTTTGCTGGACCTAGCGATGAGGGGCGTGCATGTAAGGTATAACTGGGCCACGTATCTGGGTAATTTTCTTGAGGAGGCTGGGTGCGCGGCTTTGTGGCTTTCGCAGGACTACGTCCGTTTAAGTGCCGGTCGTCGGGAAATAATGGACGGTTTCGCCAGAAGATGTTGGCTGCAGGATCAGGGTAGGGTGACGGCATCCTCGTTTAAGCGGCCCACTCACGATCCTGCAGCAGGAAGTGGGGGGAACCGAAAATTTCCCCCTCTTCGGACACGGGCCTGTGTGTGGTGGCCTTCCTGCCGCAGGTGTCCTGCAGAGCTTGTCGGATGGGATTCCCATCCGACCAACCTGCGGTCTGGCTTCCCCCACCCTGTCAACCTGCAAGGTCCGACCGTGTGTGGGGCTGCAGGACGACATTAGAGTGTTGTTATCACCAGCCATGACAGAAATCGGTTATCATCCGCCATGATAGAAAAATTATCATTTGAATTTCGGCGGGAAAGTGCCGGTTCGGGCTGGGGGAGAGCGAAGAGGGGGACTTCGTAGCACTCCCCACTTCCTGCAGCAGGATCGTGTGTGAAGAGCGTAGGAGAGCGAAGAGGGGGAATTCGTTGCACTCCCCACTTCCTGCAGCAGGATCGTGAGTGGGCCGCTTTAGCCATTTGTACAGGTTTTGGGCTCCTACGGACGGTGCGCCGGCGGCCTACCTGAACCTCGACCTGGACTACCATTACAAGAGACTGTTGTGCCAAATCAGACTGGCTGGTGCTCAGTGGTGTTCGGTGTACTCCGGGGGGCTGAAGGCATCTTTCGATTGAACGGCGGAGTGCCCTATATGTGTGGATGTGTGCGGGGCAGAGGATTCCCTCATTCATTTTCTGAGTGCTTGTCCTGGGACACGAAACGAGAGGCGGGTCTTTTACAGATGCAAAGCAATGTCCTTACATCACCTCAGCAATATCTTGAAGATGGAAGGGAAAAAGGAGGCAGTTTGTTTGTTTTCATTTGTGAATGCTTCGTTGAAGGGAAGAGCGCGTTTTTTGAGCTAGGTGGTGGATGGTTGTTTATTGCTCTGGTATCTTGATATATTAATGTGTTGTGTTAGCTTTAAGAATATAAACTGTACTGAACATGTTTTTGAAGTGATATACCTACCTAATATTAAGTGGATAAGTTTCGTTTTACCAAGTGGATAAGTTTTCGTTTTTCACACTTGCTGTGACACAGTGTTTTCCTTGTTTTCTTGTTTCTTTTCTTTCCTGTATATTAATCATGTTTCATGCCACTCTTTGTAATGGTCGTAAGACTTATACAAATACAATTATAATAATAATAATAATAATACTACAGCGGTAATAATTTTTCTATAAAAGAAGTACCTACCAACAAACATTCGAAATTACCTTAATTTCCGTAGCACGAAACGCACCTCAGAATAGGGATGGGTCGAGAAACGAGAAACTAGTTTAAAAAACTAGTTTGAAAAAAATAACCGTTATAACCGTTTCTCAATTTGAAAGAAACTAGTTACAAAAAAACGGCAAAAGTAGGTAGGTGTTAGTTTTTGAATTGAACTATCGAAAACTTTGTCATCACATTCGTTATTCGTGGTTTGTTCCGAAGCATAAGTAGTTGGTTATTAGGTAAATATGACTCGGAACAAACCACGAACAAATGCGCCGACAAAGTTTTCGTTTTTCCTATTACAGTTGAAAAATACAGTTTTTCGTTTTCTTTGTAACTACTAACAACATATTAGAACACCTGCTGTTTCACCCGTTTTTCATTAAGAAGAAATGAAACTAGTTTTTTCGACAGTTTGTTTTATATAACGAACGTTATTTTACGTTTTTCGAAAGTAACCGTTAATAACGGGTCAAGAAACAAGAAAAGAAACGGGTCAAGTAACCGTTAATAATAGGGACGGGTCAAGAAACAAGAAACTAGTTTTTTTTGGGATGGGAGAAGAAACGAGAAACTAGTTTAAAGTTACTAGTTTGAAAAAAACGTCATAAGTTTGAAAAAAAAACTAGTTGAAAAAACGGCACACGTTATTTTCGAGAAACGTAAAAACTAGTTTTTTCGACAGTTATTATAACGAACGTTATTAAATAAACTAGTTTTTTTGACAGTTATTATAACGAACGTTATTAAATAACTGTCGAAAAAACTAGTTTTTTCGACAGTTATTATAACGAACGTTATTAAATAACTGTTTCACCTGCTGTTCCACCCGTTTTTCATTCAGAAGAAAAGAAACTAGTTTTTTTGTAACTAGTTTTTTTGACAGTTATTTTAATATAACGAACGTTATTTTACGTTTCTCGAAAATAACCGTTTTGCCCATCCCTACCTCAGAACAACAAACTCGACATCACTTAAGCCATATGATGTTCCAAAGACCTTGTTAGTATGAAAATGGACCTGTATTTCAACAGTTTGATTAACGATCGTGTTGTGAGGCACAGTCTTTGAGCCGTCATTGTGAACGAACGGCTGGTCGTACACAGCTGCAGATGGTCTTAAAAAATTCTACGGAACAAACTCTATCTAAATATGAAATAAAAAACATACCGTTCTATATGAATTTTTCGAATTATGAGATTTTCAAATTTTCAAAATTCGTTTTGAACCCCTTCCCCTTGACCTAGGGTTATGAAAAGTTTCGAGGACCATTGTGGGGTTGGTCGAAACCCATAAAAAAAAATTTCGTAATTTTAACTCAACGCTAACTGGGCAAAGTGGCGCGGACGGCGTACGGCGTACGGCGTACGGCGGACGGACGGATTTTTTTTATTCGATTTTCTGAATCTACGTATCTTGAAACGTAAACCAACAAATTTTGAGGGGGGGTTAAAAAGATTTTTTCTTTGGGCGATTCCAATGGTTCATTATCGAAGATAATAAACCAAAACAAAAAAAAATCCGTCAGTCCGCCGTCCGCGCCACTTTGGCCAGTTAGCGTTGAGCTAAAATTACGAAATTTTTTTAGGGGTTCGGACCAACCCCACAATGATCCTCGAAACTTTTCATAACCCTCGGTCAAGGGGAAGGGGTTCAAAACGAATTTTGAAATTTCCAAAACTCGAAAAATTCAAATGGAACGGTGTTTTTTATTCGATTTTCTGAATCTACGTATCTTGAAACGTAAACCAACAAATTTTGAGGGAGGTTAAACAATTAAATTGAGGAAAAATCGATAATTCTATCGATTATTGACACCTGAGGCATTTTGAGCCACTGGAATCGACCGAAGAGAAAAATTTTTTCGATAGAATTATTTTTTCGATAGAATTATCGATTTTTCCTCGATTTCGGCTTACATTATGTTCATTTGAGTTTCTATCGATGTACCCCCAAAAAGTTGGTTCGTAATAATGGTCTGGAGTGAAGTTATAGCGACGTTCATACTGAGAACTTTGAAGCTGATTTCTGAAAATCGCAATTTTCGAGGTGAGGCGTTCTTTATTCTAACGGCAGTATCACCTATAATAGGTGATACAAGGTTTTCTCGGTTGCGCAAAATGTGTGAATATTTCATGTAATTCCAACATTGATTTCTTGTGTAACAAGTTATTGTAGAACGTCAAATTGTGGATATATACTAGAGTTAACCCCAATACGATGTTTGTTTATGTCTCGAGTCTAATTAAATTAGTAGGAGGTTTCAGACATCGAAATAAAATAGATCTGTAGATCATACAAACGGAATGATACCGCAATCACGCTTTATTAGGTGCCCTAATGTTTTCATTTTTCACTGGAGCAGGTATAATATGGGAAAATAACTCAATCTAAAGAGCGCCTTGCACTGTCATTGAGAATGACCAGTTCAAAAGGATACAGGAACTGATTAGCGTTTGTGATGATGTCATCATGGTTTTAATATTAGGAGGTTCGAGCTCAAAGGAGTTGTTTGGAATCAGAACAAAATGACAGCGAAAATTGTGAAATCGATGGATGGATAGGTAACAAGGTAGTAATTTCGATGATTACAGGCGAAGATTAACAATTCATTCGGGATGAGCAAAAAACGAGCGAAATCAGAGTCGATGACATTTTCAATTCACTTTTGGTTTATTATCTTCGATAATGAACCATTGGAATCGCCCAAAGAAAAATTTTTTTTAACCCCCCCTCAAAATTTGTTGGTTTACGTTTCAAGATACGTAGATTCAGAAAATCGAAAAAAAAAAACTCTGCAAATTCTTGACACAACGGTTTATTATCTTCCTTGTGCAGATCACCCTTCTGTCTATACCAGACTGTGTTGCAAATCGGCACCATACCATATTCTCGCCGTACTCATACTGTGCGGCCCGTGTCGCCTCCACCACTTGTGAAGCCTGGCGGGCCTCGTTAGGTTTTTCCCCCTGCTGCTGCAGTGGGGACTAGACACTGGGGGCCACGGCCTCCAGATCGAGTTGTCCCAGGGCGGCGTCTGGAAAACCCTCCAAAACGGGGGCGGCAATAACGGGATAGGATTGACTAACAGAACGGGGAAAAAGGGGCCTTGAGGCCAAAACGGTTCCTATTTATGCAATGTTGGTGTTTTATTTATAGAATTTGTGCAGTTGGACAGTGAAGGTGAAATGTAAGGATATTTGACGAATGGGTTGAAATACAATGATATAAGCAAAATGAAATTTAGTGAACTTAAGTTTCTAGCTTATCTGCTAACTTAGGGTTTCTAGTTGATTGTTCCCGTATTCTAGTCCTACCTAGGCCTCCAGATAACACTTTTCCCGACCCGATATTACCGCGTGACGAATTTGACGGGTACCGACTAACCTTATACTCTCTTGACGAGGGCGGTCCACCCCGGACTTGGGAAGTTTCAGGTGCGAAGCAGGGAGCAGCTACCTCCCTTGGGCGCCTGGGCAGCAAGTCTCCTCGGAACTCAAGTAGCCAGCGGGGTGCTGACCTCTTCCTCCGCTGCGGTTGGTCCTCGGCTGATTTCTTGGGGGACTGATGGGCTCGTCCAGCGGAGATCAAGTGCAAGATGGTACGCACAATGGCCTCAGGAACACAACCTTGATTCCCGGGTTTCCAGACGGTTTTGTTCTTTCCCCCGCCTTTTGCGGGGATCCAATCAGCCAATTTCCTCTGATTATTACTTGGAGAGGGGATCGTCAATCTCCAATCCGAATCATCTTGGGGCGTCATTATCAGCTCCGGTGGGGGTTGCACGCGCGGACTGTGTTTTGGCCACTTGGCGGTTTTCCGCTACCATACCCTACTGCAATTTCTTCGGTGGGAACTGTCGATGTGCATCTTCCTTTTTCGGTGTTAGGTTTCCCGAGCGGCGGGAAGAATCTCTTGTTCGAGGAAAGTCAGGCGGCGAGAATACGATATGCCGTCTATGGAATTTCTCTGCGTTTTGTAGGTACTGGTTTCTGTAGCGTGTTTATTTTTTATTATTTTCCCCCCCTTTTTCTCCAGTCTCGGCGCACTTTAGTAGGTTCCTTCGTATGCACGTTTTTTGAGTGTAGTTGGGGTTTCTTAGTTTGTTTTGCGCTCCCTTGGTTCTGACGGCTCCGTCGTCCCTATTCATTCCATCTCAATATTCGTACTTCATTCGTTTGTTTGCTTTCATGCATTCGCTCAAAATTCATACTTCATTCGTTCGTTCGCGTTCGTTCATTTGCTCAATATCCGTTCTCTTGCTCATTATTCATATTCATTCGTTTGTTCGCGTTCATTCATTCTTTCGTACGTGGCTCGTCAGCCGTGATTCATTCGTGCAGTTATTCTCATATTTTCTGTGGGATCGCCGTGTCCGCTAAGATCGCTGGACGTTCTGTGTATGGTTTCAATTGGGATGTGTGATAATTCCTCTGTTTCGTGCCACCGCGGTATGGCACTGAAATTTGGTAATTGTTTTCTCCCGCGCGTGCTAGCACTTATAGCTATAAGTTCGAATGGACCTAGATATTTTTTATCCAATTTGTGCGCCTGTTGGTTGAAGCATGATTGTTCGATCAGTGCAAGGTCTCCTTCTTCGTACGTTATTTGCTTTCTATTTTTATCGTGACTTCTTTTTGTTTGTTCGAACATGTCATGATGTATTTTTGGTAGGAGGTGTTCCTGTTGCATGTTTTCCAGTCGTGCTTCGTTAGTCATGGATGTTTCTATGTCGGGTAATCCGTCTGATTTGTTTGCTTCATGCCGAACATGCAATAGTATGGTGTTCTCATGGCCAACGATTTTGATGGGGTTGTGTTCAATTCTTTTTTGGGCTTTTCTTGAGCAGCGTTTCGTACTCCGTTGTAGTGTCCGCCAAATGGATTCGTAGATAGTGTGCTATTCTGCTTTCCGCCGTCGGCTCCGGCTTCAGTTGATTGTGACGGCTTCCTTGTGCCCCCCGTCGGGTTATTTTGTAGCATTTTTCATTATTCCGCGGTATTTTATGCCAAGTTGGCCTTTTGATATTTTATTTTATGTCAACACAATATTTTATGCTGTGAGTTATGAATATTCTTGACTTTACACGTAATTTCGAATGTGGGTCCGCTGGTGAGTTATTTTACGTATTCGTGTGTATGTGTGTGACACAAGGTGTAAATGTGTTTTTCAACGACAACCACAAATATATAGGTTATAAATGGTACAAATGGTATAAATGGTTATAATATAATATATTATATTATATGGTCTGTATAAATGGTGTACAACTGTATGTGGTGTGTACCTGTGTTTGTTAGGTAGTAAAATACGAGTAAAATACGCTGTATAGATATGTAAATAATGCACAAAATTTTAATGTAATTTAGCATATTTAGCCCAAACCTAATTATTACCCAATTATTCGGTACGAACCTATATCGATCCTATTATTTCTTCTGATGAAACTTCCTACTATTCCACGATTCCTGCACCTACCGTGCGCGGACTTTCGTCTAACTGTGCCTATTATTAGAGTGGACTATTTTATCTAATAAATTTTTGGGGACGTCGATTTGATCGATCGTGCCACCGCCACTATTTTTTAGGTCTTTTCTCCTACCTGTGCCTATTATTAGAGTGGAATTTTTTATCTAATAAATTTTTGGGGACTTCGATATGATCGATTGTACCACCGCCACTATTTTCTAGGTCTTTTCTCCTACCTGTGCCTATTATTAGAGTGGAATTTTTTATCTAATAAATTTTTGGGGACTTCGATATGATCGATTGTACCACCGCCACTATTTTCTAGGTCTTTTCTCCTACCTGTGCCTATTATTAGAGTGGAATTTTTTATCTAATAAATTTTTGGGGACTTCGATTTGATCGATTGTACCACCGCCACTATTTTCTAGGTCTTTTCTCCAATTTGTGCCTATTATCAGGGTGGACTATTTTATCTGATAAATTTTTGGGGACGTCGATTTTATCGATCGTACCACCGCCACTATTTTCTAGGTCTTTTCTGGGGACGTCCTCTTAGGGAAGGCGCCTCCACCACTTTGTGTGGCCCGTGTCGCCTCCACCACTTGTGAAGCCTGGCGGGCCTCGTTAGGTTTTTCCCCCTGCTGCTGCAGTGGGGACTAGACACTGGGGGCCACGGCCTCCAGATCGAGTTGTCCCAGGGCGGCGTCTGGAAAACCCTCCAAAACGGGGGCGGCAATAACGGGATAGGATTGACTAACAGAACGGGGAAAAAGGGGCCTTGAGGCCAAAACGGTTCCTATTTATGCAATGTTGGTGTTTTATTTATAGAATTTGTGCAGTTGGACAGTGAAGGTGAAATGTAAGGATATTTGACGAATGGGTTGAAATACAATGATATAAGCAAAATGAAATTTAGTGAACTTAAGTTTCTAGCTTATCTGCTAACTTAGGGTTTCTAGTTGATTGTTCCCGTATTCTAGTCCTACCTAGGCCTCCAGATAACACTTTTCCCGACCCGATATTACCGCGTGACGAATTTGACGGGTACCGACTAACCTTATACTCTCTTGACGAGGGCGGTCCACCCCGGACTTGGGAAGTTTCAGGTGCGAAGCAGGGAGCAGCTACCTCCCTTGGGCGCCTGGGCAGCAAGTCTCCTCGGAACTCAAGTAGCCAGCGGGGTGCTGACCTCTTCCTCCGCTGCGGTTGGTCCTCGGCTGATTTCTTGGGGGACTGATGGGCTCGTCCAGCGGAGATCAAGTGCAAGATGGTACGCACAATGGCCTCAGGAACACAACCTTGATTCCCGGGTTTCCTGACGGTTTTGTTCTTTCCCCCGCCTTTTGCGGGGATCCAATCAGCCAATTTCCTCTGATTATTACTTGGAGAGGGGATCGTCAATCTCCAATCCGAATCATCTTGGGGCGTCATCATCAGCTCCGGTGAGGGTTGCACGCGCGGACTGTGTTTTGGCCACTTGGCGGTTTTCCGCTACCATACCCTACTGCAATTTCTTCGGTGGGAACTGTCGATGTGCATCTTCCTTTTTCGGTGTTAGGTTTCCCGAGCGGCGGGAAGAATCTCTTGTTCGAGGAAAGTCAGGCGGCGTGAATACGATATGCCGTCTGACACATACCATATCATACGAATTTCTTTCCTATCATACCATATTGTACTATACCAAATCATACATACAATAATATACCATACCATATTCATACCATGTCATACAAACCGAGTGAATATTGAAATGTCATCCATTTCTGACCTATATTTAAAATTTCAAGTATCTAGCTCATCATCGAAATTTAATTTGTTTAAACAAATAGGTATTATTTAAACAATTTTACAGACAAGAAACCGAGTGAATATTGCATTGTGATCTAGTTCTGAACTATTTTTAAAATTTCAAGTCAATAGCTCATCATCAAAATTTAATTTGTATTATTACAAAAAGGTATTATTTAAACAATTTTACTGATGAGAAACCGAGTGAATATTGCAATGTGGTCTATCCCCGACTCACGGTTAAAATTTCTAGACTGTAGTTTACCGGGAAGATGAAAAAAGGTAGTTTTATTCTGGGCGTCTGGCGGTTGACCCACATGACGAACGTTTTCGACGCGAAAGTTTAGTGTTTTTCCTAATACTTTGCGCGCTAACTGTGAACGGACGGCTGGTCGCACAAAAATCCAATTGGTCTTAAAAGATTCGTAATTTTTCAGGTCATTCAAAAGTGAACTAAAAATTACACGGTTCAGTTGAATATTTTGAGATATGACATCGTCGAAATTTTAAATTTCGTTTTGAACCCCCCCCCCCCCCTTGACCTAGGGTTATGAAAAGTTTCGAGGATCATTGTGGGGCTGGTCCAAACCCAGAAACCGAATTTCGTAATTTTAACTCAACGCTAACTGGGCAAAGTGGCGCGGACGGCGTACGGCGTACGGGGGACGGCGTACGGCGTAAGGCGTACGGCGGACGGACGGATTTTGGTTTATTATCTTCGATAATGAACCATTGGAATCGCCCAAAGAAAAAATTTTTTTAACCCCCCCTCAAAATTTGTTGGTTCACGTTTCAAGACACGTAGATTCAGAAAATCGAATAAAAAAAAAACTCTGCAAATTCTTGACACAACGGTTCATTATCTTCTTTGTACAGATCACCCTTCTGTCTAGATCACTAGGTCTAAATGTCTAGATCCTAAATGTTAGATTAATTATTATTATCAAGTATCACTAATTATTAACAATTTTATCAAGTAGGTACCTAGAGAAAATTATTATAATTTATTGTGGTTTATGTGGTGAGAATATGGTATGGTGCCGATTTGCAACACAGTCTGGTATAGACAGAAGGGTGATCTGCACAAGGAAGATAATAAACCGTTGTGTCAAGAATTTGCAGAGTTTTTTTATTCGATTTTCTGAATCTACGTATCTTGAAACGTAAACCAACAAATTTTGAGGGGGGGTTAAAAAAATTTTTTCTTTGGGCGATTCCAATGGTTCATTATCGAAGATAATAAACCAAAATCCGTCCGTCCGCCGTACGCCGTCCCCCGTACGCCGTACGCCGTCCGCGCCACTTTGCCCAGTTAGCGTTGAGTTAAAATTACGAAATTCGGTTTCTGGGTTTGGACTAGCCCCACAATGGTCCTCGGAACTTTTCATAACCCTAGGTCAAGGGGAAGGGGTTCAAAACGAAATTTAAAATTTCGACAAAGTCATATCTCAAAATATTTAACTGAAACGTGTAATTTTCAGTTCACGTTTGAATGACCTGAAAAATTACGAATCTTTTAAGACCAATTGGATTTTTGTGCGACCAGCCGTTCGTTCACAGTGAGCGCGCAAAGGTTTAGGAAAAACACTAAACTTTCGCGTCGAAAACGGCCGTTATGTGACCCAACCCTCAGACGCCCAGAATAAAACTACCTTTTGTCATCTTCCCGGTAAACTACAGTCTAGAAATTTTAACCGTGAGTCGGGGATAGACCACATTGCAATATTTACTCGGTTTCTCATCTGTAAAATTGTTTAAATAATACCTTTTTGTAATAATACAAATTAAATTTTGATGATGAGCTATTGACTTGAAATTTTAACAATAGGTCAGAACTGGATAACAATGCAATATTCACTCGGTTTCTTGTCTGTAAAATTGTTTAAATAATACCTATTTGTTTAAACAAATTAAATTTTGATGATGAGCTAGATACTTGAAATTTTAAATAAGTATAGGTCAGAAATGGATGACATTTCAATATTCACTCGGTTTGTATGACATGGTATGAGTATGGTATGGTATATTATTGTATGTATGATTTGGTATAATACAGTTTGGTATGATAGGAAAGAAATTCGTATGGTATGGTATGAGTACGGTGAGAATATGGTATGGTGCCGATTTGCAATACAGTCTGGTATAGACAGAAGGGTGATCTGCACAAGGAAGATAATAAACCGTTGTGTCAAGAATTTGCAGAGTTTTGGTTTATTATCGTCGATAATGAACCATTGGAATCGCCCAAAGAAAAAATCTTTTTAACCCCCCCTCAAAATTTGTTGGTTTACGTTTCAAGATACGTAGATTCAGAAAATCGAATAAAAAAAATCCGTCCGTCCGCCGTACGCCGTACGCCGTCCGCGCCACTTTGCCCAGTTAGCGTTGAGTTAAAATTACGAAATTTTTTTTTATGGGTTTCGACCAACCCCACAATGGTCCTCGAAACTTTTCATAACCCTAGGTCAAGGGGAAGGGGTTCAAAACGAATTTTGAAAATTTGAAAATCTCATATCTCGAAAAATTCATATAGAACGGTATATTTTTTATTTCATATTTAGATAGAGTTTGTTCCGTAGAATTTTTTAAGACCATCCGCAGCTATGTACGACCAGCCGTTCGTTCACAATGACGGCTCAAAGATTGTGCCTCACAACACGATCATGAATCAAACTGTTGAAATACAGGTCCATTTTCATACTAACAAGCTCTTTGGTACATCATATGCTTAAGTGATGTCGAGTTTGTTGTTCTGAGGTGCGTTTCGTGCTACAGAAATGAAGGTAATTTCGAATGTTTGTTGGTAGGTACTTCTTTTATAGAAAAATTATTACCGACGTAGTATTAAAAACCCCAGAATTATATCGTAGGTATTAATTAATCATAATGAATTATTATTATTATTATTAATAATAAATACGAATTATTAATACCTAACAATAAATTATAATAATTTTCACTAGGTACTTGATAAAATTGTTAATAATTAGTGATACTTGATAATAATAATTAATCTAACATTTAGGATCTAGACATTTAGACCTAGTGATCTAGACAGAAGGGTGATCTGTACAAAGAAGATAATGAACCGTTGTGTCAAGAATTTGCAGAGTTTTTTTTATTCGATTTTCTGAATCTACGTGTCTTGAAACGTAAACCAACAAATTTTGAGGGGGGGTTAAAATTTTTTTTTCTTTGGGCGATTCCAATGGTTCATTTTCGAAGATAATAAACCAAAATCCGTCCGTCCGCCGTCCGCCGTACGCCGTACGCCGTCCGCGCCACTTTGCCCAGTTAGCGTTGAGTTAAAATTACGAAATTTTTTTTATGGGTTTCAACCAACCCCACAATGGTCCTCGAAACTTTTCATAACCCTAGGTCAAGGGGAAGGGGTTCAAAACGAATTTTGAAATTTTGAAAATTTCATATCTCGAAAAATTCATATAGAACGGTATGTTTTTTATTTCATTTTTAGATAGAGTTTGTTCCGTAGAATTTTTTAAGACCATCCGCAGCTTTGTACGACCAGCCGTTCGTTCACAATGTCGGCTCAAAGATTGTGCCTCACAACACGATCATGAATCAAACTGTTGAAATACAGGTCCATTTTCATACTAACAAGCTCTTTGGTACATCATATGGCTTAAGTGATGTCGAGTTTGTTGTTCTGAGGTGCGTTTCGTGCTACAGAAATGAAGGTAATTTCGAATGTTTGTTGGTAGGTACTTCTTTTATAGAAAAATTATTACCGACGTAGTATTAAAAACCTCAGAATTATATAGTATTAATTAATCATAATTAATAATAATTATTATTAATAATAAATACAAATTATTAATACGTAACAATAAATTATAATAATTTTCACTAGGTACTTGATAAAATTGTTAATAATTAGTAATAATTGATAATAATAATTAATCTAACATTTAGGATCTAGACATTTAGACCTAGTGATCTAGACAGAAGGGTGATCTGTACAAAGAAGATAATGAACCGTTGTTTCAAATCTGAAATACATGGAGCTTCAACTGGCTTTTTACGTTACAGAAGATTAATGGGATCAGTCTTGATACCTAGATCATAGTTGTGTTGTGTGATACGTGTCACCTACATCATTACGTACTTTGGACATTTTATGTCTTTACTATGGCACATAACTCAAAAAGTGTGAAGCTGGGTTCACATGGTCGCGTAATCGACGTAAAGCGCAAAACCGTAATCGACGTAGGTGGCGAGGGTGGGAGGCGCGAAAAGCGTTTTACGTCTGTGTTCGTTCACATGGTGGCGTAACGCTTAGGTGCGCAAAAGGCTAATGCGCAATGCACCCTTGTTTTCCCGCATTTTTCGTTATTCCGTTGTTTGAGTTTCCCGCGTTGTTTTGTTCTACCCGCCAATTTCATCACATCATTTTTCGTGACTGGTAACATAATATGTTATAATATGTATAAAACCCCGTTTTATCGACACCTCCCGTATCCGCTGTCTTATCTGTATCACACCTTGATCTGTTGTCATTAGCGGGATTAATCCATCCCGTCTGCATATTGTACCGAAACGCCTGATAGCCGTTCAAGTTCTCGTTCGTCAGTGTGAATCTACGACTGCTAAGGACATCATCGTTTCGATTCGTTTTCAGGTACATCGTCTGTCATAACTCATTATCCTAATTATCGTTATTGTTAAAATTATTGTTTCTAATTAATAAACGTTTTCAGAACGCATCGATCTTCCTTCTTGTCGGTTCACACTTATAAATCGAAACGATCTCGTCACACCAGGCCAGTGAACATGTCTACCGGGAAAATTCTCAAGGTAAGAATATGTATTACATTTGAGGCAAACCCGACCGATTCTAAAACATCAATCCATTGTCTGAAATGGATTCAACCAAGTGATGAAGATCAGATGATTTATGAGTTCCCGTTGGAATATCAACCTTTAACGTCCAAACATAAAGATCTGCTGCAAATAGCTACGATAAAAAGTGTCTTAAAAACGCTTAATAAACGCGGCTCATATAGAATTGTCAAGGTAACTCTGTCGGAGTCTATTGTGCCGGTATACTTCGATGAAGAGAGAAATATCGTCTTCGAAAATTACTTTCTTCCAGAGAAGGACCTAGAAATCTGGAAATCGGAAGTTGCTCTATCCCAACCCAAATCTACATCAACAGATATCCAGACAGCTGCAATTTTAGAAATCCTGCAATCGTTGAAAACAAAAACAATGGATCCTCAACCATTGGCACCCGCGAAACGGATGAACTTCGCTCAAATCAAATCGGACTTTGTCTTGGAAAATTTTGATGGCAAGAGCATAGAGGTAGGAAGATGGATGGATTCATTTCTCCGTGAATGTGAACGATGTCAGGTAACAGATCCAAAAGACAAAATCCTAATACTGCGCCTGTTCATGGATGGGACTGCGAAAGATTGGTTCTCGTCCACATTAACGGAGCTGGGATTAGACAAAGATTTCACGGAATGGGAATCGAAGATGAGGGAAGCATTCAAGGAACAAGGGTGGAAGAAGATTAGGGAAGCGTATAATTTCAGATTTATTGGAGGCTCATATGTAGATTACGCCTTAAGGAAACATCATCTCCTACAAGAACAGGAGCGTACCGTTGATAAATTGGTGCAGATCAACCTCATTGTAACCGGCTTACCAATTTATGTGCAGGATAAACTCGACCGTGCAAAAGTTACCTCGATGGAAGCATTATTTGGAGAACTCAGAAAATTAGAGCAAATGTCCCCTCCATACAAAACAAATATCACGAATAATGACATGAAAATGAAAAAGGAAACTTCCGCAACTGCGACTGAAAGGAAAAAACCGTGCATAATTTGTACTAAGCTAGGTTTTTCGGGACGGTTTCACCCCGAAACAGTTTGCCGAAATCGCTCATTGGCTGAAAAAAAGGAAAAAAACATAAAAACTGTGAATCATGTGGAGATTGAAGAAACCTTGAATGAGTCTATCACCAATCAAAAAAACTAATGTTGCTGCCACTAATCAATCTGGAGGTCATTGTTAATAACCGATATAAATGTACCGGGATTTACGATCCAGGCGCAAATATCAGTTTCATTACCCTAAAATGTGTGAGAAAAATGAAACTGCCGATTCAAAATAACAATATGACCTTCCAAACGGTTGGTGGCAGGCAAGGCTTCGCTGGCTGCGTAAATTTAACACTGAAAGTCATGGATTTGGAGAAAAACGCCCGAATGTTTGTTGTCACCGATGAGAACTTCAAGTACGACGTGTTATTGGGATTGGACTTGATTGTCCGATTCTGCCTCAACTTGGATTGCTCACTGAATCTCTACCAGACCCCACCACAAACAGATGGAAATATGAAACGCTCTACTCAGAAATCTGATGGCGATCGAGACATGTGCATAAACTATAATGAGGGTATAGACGTGAACACATTCCAGGCAAATGTAGAGCACTTGAATACTTCCCAAAGGAAAAAGATTGAGGAGCTGATAAACCAGTTCACGGGGATATTCGCGAAAAACAAATATGATGTTGGCCGTGTACAGGAATACGAAGCTCATATTAAGCTCACGGAACATAAATTCGTTTCAAAGAAACCGTATCGCTGCAGCATTCCAGATCAACAAGAGATTGAAAAGCAAATATCCCAGTTACTGAAAGCAGATCTAATTGAGGAATCTACTTCACCGTTTGCTTCACCCGTAACCCTGGCTTATAAAAAGGAAGAAAAACAAAAAAATCGTTTATGTGTAGATTTCCGAGAATTAAATAAATTAGTCGTTCCAGAACCACAACCGTTCCCTCGAATTGACGAATTGATCACAAAAACAAGAGGCTGTCAGTGGTTCACGGCGCTTGACATCAATTCGGCGTTTTGGTCCATACCTATACGAATGAAGGATCGTTATAAAACCGCATTTGTGACACAAGAAGGGCACTGGCAATGGAAATCCCTGCCATTTGGATTAAAGACCTCCCCGGCTATATTCCAACGAATATTAAACAACATCTTGAGGAGAAACAACTTGAAAGCATTTTCAATATGCTACATGGACGACATTTTGATATTCTCACAAACCTTCGAGGATCACCTGCAACACCTAAGACAACTATTAGAAGCAATTCGAAAAGAAGGGTTCCGGCTGAAAATCACGAAGTGCACGTTTGCCAAGAATGAAGTGAAATACCTTGGTCATGTCATCTCTAGAAACTCAGTTCGACCTCTTCATGGTGACAACCTGGTTGCAATAAAAAACTTCCCTGTGCCACAGAAGAGGAAGAATATTCGCCAGTTCCTTGGGAAAGTGAATTTCTACCACAAATACATAACAAACAGTGCAATATTGCTCGAGCCACTTCACAATCTTCTACGAAAAAATACAGAATTTGAATGGACAGATCAGTGCCAGAGGAGCTTCGAAGAGGTAAAGGAACGTCTTTGCGCGGAACCAATCCTGGCTATCTTCGACCCAACGCTGAAGATCATCATTGAAACTGATGCAAGTGGTGATGGAGTAGGGGCAGTGCTGAAACAACTTCAAGAAGATGGTGAGGTAAAGCCAGTAGCCTACTTCTCGAAGAAGCTTAAGGACTATCAAAAAAGGAAGAAAGCCATCTACCTAGAATGTCTCGCAATGAAGGAAGCCATCAAATTCTGGCAACATTGGCTGGTTGGATCATCGTTCCAGATAATCACCGACCATAAACCCTTAGAAAATCTAAATGTTAATTCGAGATCAGACGAAGAATTAGGTGACATGTTACTTTTCTTGTCACAATTTGATTTCAAAGTCACTTATCGCCCTGGATCAAACAATACTGAAGCAGATGCTTTATCAAGAAACCCGGTTCTCGATAACAATGATGATTCTGATGAACTGATAAAAACAGTAAATTTCTTAAGTCTATTAGATATTTGTGAAGATCAGGAAAAACATAAAGATGAGAATAAAATTCGAAAAGTAATTAAAGATGGTGGAATCCTCTGCAAGGTAAATGATAATAGAAAAAGGATAGTAATTTCGGGCGAACTCGCCGATGCATTAATAGAAAAAATACACAAGCAATACGGACACATAGGTTCTGGTCAAGTTATTAAAAAAATCCGCCAATTCTACTACACGAAGAATTTAGATTCAAAAGTAAAGAAATATTGCCAGAATTGTGAAATCTGTATAAAAAATAAAACTAGAAATTCTAGCAACTATGGATTTTTATCTCATCTAGGTCCAGCACGGGCACCTTTTGAAATAGTCTCTCTCGATACCATAGGAGGATTCGCTGGAAATAGATCTTCCAAACGATATCTTCACTTACTAGTAGACCATTTTACAAGATATGCATATATTACTACATCCAAAAACCAAACATCTGCTGACTTTGTGAAATTAGTCAAAAAGGTTCATGATAAACATAAAATTAAAACTCTTCTTACAGACCAGTACTCGGGCATAAATTCAATCGAGTTTAAGGACTATCTCAAAGGAGAAAATATTAATCTCATTTTCACTGCTGTTCACAGCCCTTCTTCCAATGGTCTGAATGAAAGGCTCAATCAAACGTTAGTAAATAGAATACGTTGTAAAATGAACGAAACCAAATGTAAAGCATGGTCTCGAGTAGCAGAAGAATGTGTTCAAGAATATAACTCCACGGATCACTCAGTGACGAGTTTCAGTCCCGAATATTTGTTATTTGGCAAATTCCAATCAATAGTACCCACACCTTTTGAAGCGCAACGAGACCTTGCTAAGGATAGGGAAACCGCTTATGAGAATTCAATCAAAAACCACAATTACAACAAACGATTGTACGATAAGAATAGAAAATATCATGATTTCAAAGAAGGAGAATATGTTTATGTCGAGTATGCATCAAAAATCAATAGAAACAAGCTGGATGAAATAAGAATTGGCCCATTGAAAATTCTCAAAAAAATATCAAACTCCATATTTTTATTAGCCACCGGCCACAGAAAAAAGGAATCCAACTTATTTCACATTTCAAAATTGGTGCCACTCCCCGGGAGTGGGGGGATATAAAACCCCGTTTTATCGACACCTCCCGTATCCGCTGTCTTATCTGTATCACACCTTGATCTGTTGTCATTAGCGGGATTAATCCATCCCGTCTGCATATTGTACCGAAACGCCTGATAGCCGTTCAAGTTCTCGTTCGTCAGTGTGAATCTACGACTGCTAAGGACATCATCGTTTCGATTCGTTTTCAGGTACATCGTCTGTCATAACTCATTATCCTAATTATCGTTATTGTTAAAATTATTGTTTCTAATTAATAAACGTTTTCAGAACGCATCGATCTTCCTTCTTGTCGGTTCACACTTATATATGTTATATTATAACATAGGTATAACATCATTATAAAATGATATTGGTTATTTTCTTGTCACCCACAAGTACTTCATGATCATGAGCCACAGATGAACCTACCTACAGTGATGAACCTACAGTTGCCGGAAGATGTGGGAGATCAGCTGTGACGGATCCGCCATTTTTACGTCGACGTAAAAGCGCAAATATTTAGTACGCTCGCGCAAGAACTCGGCGTAGACGCTTCCCCGCTCATCAACTAGCCGGTAGCCAATCAGGAGGCTTTACGCTTTTACGTTTTACGCCGTTACGCGACCATGTGAACTCAGCTTGACATTACGGTGTGACGAAGAAAGTGTTATGAAACATTAAATGAAACATTAAAGTGTTATGAAACATTAAAATGTTTTCAGAAATTTTCTAATGATTTTCACGTACAACCAATTCGTTGCTACGGAACTTTATCTTCGCCACTTATCATCGTACAAAAATCATACACCACTCGATGGATAGCTCTCGATTTACCTAACAATATTACGTTAACCACTGCGGTGTGCGTGGCCGACAAGCTGCGGTATGAGCGTGATTGTTTAAATAATTGTTTACAAACAGGTGATCATTCTAAATAATTTATATAACAATAATTGTAAATAATAATTCTAAATAATTTATATAACAATAAATTATTAAAAAAAAAAAAATGAAGTGCGTGGTGTGGGTGTGGGAGGGGGCGCATGAAATGTCCCTCGTGGTTGCGTACTTGTACGAAAGCTGTACATGTCATAGGCTTTGACGTACAAGTTGGCCTCCTGCTAGCCGTCTGACGTCATACGCTCGTGCGTCATAGGCTCTGACGTACTAGTTGGCCTCCTGCCAGCCGTCTCACGTCATAGGCTCGTGCGTCATAGGCTCTGACGTACTAGTTGGCTTTCTGCCAGCCGTCCGACGACATAGGCTTGTGCGTCATAGGCTCTGACGTAGTAGCCCGCCGGTTGCTTGTGTTCTGACGTGATCTGAGGGAAAGGGTGAATCAAGGGAAAAAAATTTTTCCCGTTGGTGTCTGGACTCGGTCCTGTTTCTTTCGATTATGAGTCGAGTACTTAGCCTCGAGACCAGAATTGATTGATTGATTAATTGATTGATAAGATTTTATTGGCATAAAGCATAGGTTCCCAACCTGGGGTACGCGGTACGAAATTTTGTGGTTTCTGGGTTTGGACCAGCCCCACAATGATCCTCGAAACTTTTCATAACCCTAGGTCAAGGGGAAGGGGTTCAAAACGAAATTTAAAATTTCGACGATGTCATATCTCAAAATATTTGACTGAACCGTGTAAGTTTTAGTTCACTAGAATGACCTGAAAAATTACGAATCTTTTAAGACCAATTGGATTTTTGTGCGACCAGCCGTTCGTTCACAGTGAGCGTGCAAAGGTTTAGGAAAAACACTAAACTTCGCGTCGAAAACGGCCGTTACGTGGGTCAACGCCCAGAATAAAACTACCTTTTTTCATCTTCCCGGTAAACTACAGTCTAGAAATTTTAACCGTGAGTCGGGGATAGACCACATTGCAATATTCACTCGGTTTCTCATCTGTAAAATTGTTTCAATAAAGGTCGATCCACACATTTCAGTTACGTGACGTGACGTGCAGTACTGTACAGTGACCTTCAGTGAAAAAAAAATATCGGGAGATGAAAGTCTAACGTCTATGTAAGTGAACAAAGGGGGAAAGACGGACGCGTGTTCAGACATGTCCGACGCAGTGAGGCTCCGGCGTTCACAGTGACCTTCCGGCATCCGTGATGTAAACCAAAGATACGTCGCCGCCGATATTTTTCAGTTTTTCACTGACGTGAATATTGTGAACTGTGCATCATGAACGATGAAATTTTGATCGAGTTGGTTCGGGAACAGCGAGTGCTGTATGACTTGAAGGATCGTCATTACATGAATACAGACTTGAAAGGCCGTATTTGGCAGGAAATTGGATTTAAAATGAAAGTTGATGGTGAGTTTTTGAATAATTTATTATTATTTATTAGTTATTATTTGTTTATAGTAAAAATATACCAACACCAGTCCTTCTAGTGAAGGTACGTAAACAACTGTATTCTTATAACTAGCGGGACTAACCATAGAACAGAATGTTTCGAAACGATTAGGTAGGTAGGTACCTACTACTGTTATGAACATAGAAAATCATGCCTCACGGACTCCAATAGCTCGATTTTGCCATGGAACTGATCCAGCTTCTGAACTAAAATAATCTTTGAATGCATCTCTCATTGTAAAAGCTTGCCTGGTGGCATTTCCTCCTTGGTGGGACAAGTTTCTTGTTGCTGATTGTTGTCGTTGCCACGTGTATCTTCTCTGATGACGGGTGCGCCCTCATACCTTTCATACTTTCGTATAAAATTATGCAAAACGCAGGAGCCAATATTATATTGTCTACATTTTGTGGTAATGACTGAATTCTTCTGTTGTACAATCTGAACTTCTGACCCAAGATTCCAAACCCGTTTTCCGAAACCCTTCGAGCACGACTGAGATGATTATTGAATATCCTTTTTGGGTCGTCTAGTTCCTGACCGGGGTAAGGGCGCATAATGTACGACTTCAATGGAAAAGCCTCATCAGCAACTATTACGTGTGGTAATTCGATGTTCGTGCCTGGAAGAGGTGCGGGTCTAGGTACCGAAAAATGGGATGCACCCAGTGTCTTCTTTTCTTCTCTTCCTCCTCGTCCAAAAGCAATGCTATCATAGTAAGATCTTCGGTACCAAAATTCATTGTGTACGACGAGCACATTCACCAGGCCACATCCAAACTGAAAAGGCCAATCGCGCAGACACCTCTGATCACGGAAGAACACTGGCACGGAAAGGTACGGTTCTTGTCTGTAAAATTGTTTAAATAACACCTATTTGTTTAAACAAATTAAATTTTGATGATGAGCTAGATACTTGAAATTTTAAATATAGGTCAGAAATGGATGACGTTTCAATATTCACTCGGTTTGTATGACATGGTATGAGTATGGTATGGTATATTATTGTATGTATGAATTGGTATCTAGGAACGCGGTAGCGTTCCGCCCCGCCAAGCAAAGAAGTTGAGAAAACGAACGATGCCGAACGCGTTTTCGAGGTATCCATATCTCGGCTCCTATTTGACCGATCAACTTGAAAATTAGAGTGGGTCTTCTTTGAGTGTATATTAGAAAGCCCTGAAAGTTTCAAATCGATAGGTCTAAAGGGAGCCGAGCTACATAACTTCAAAAACCCGGTTTTTCGGCCTTAGATTGTTCTTCTCCTTCTTCTTCTCCTTCTCCTTCTCCTTGTTCAGACAGGCAAGGCTGGGGCCTCTCCACGTTCACCGATTGACTTGAAATTTTGCACAGAGCTTCATTTAACCTTGAGACAGAGCCTTATATAAGATTTAACCCATTATCACAACCCAAAAAAGTTTTAGAAACAAAAGAACAGAAACCTTAGGAAAATTCTGTCCACTTTGACGAGTCTACAGCCTGGGTAAAAGGACCAATCGACTTGAATTTTTTTACATATCTTCTTTATAGCAATTATCTCAACCCAAAAAAAAATTAGGGACAAAAAAACTGAAATTTAGGGTAATTAAGGCTAATTATGGCCATATCTCGGCTCCTAGTTGACCGATCAACTTGAAATTTGGTATGGATCTTTTTAGTGTGGATAATAGAAAGCCCTGAAAGTTTCAAGTCGCTACGTCCAAAGGGAGCAGAGTTAGGTATATAACTTCAAAAACCAATTGCCATGTTTTTCTACTTTTTTCAGTCGGTCAAGGCTACAGCCTCTCCACCTTCGCCGATTGACTTGAAATTTTGCACGGAGCTTCGTTTCAAGTGTAGCAAGTGTCTTTTGAAAGATTCAAGTCGATATCTTTAAAGGGAGCCGAGTTATATAACTTCAAAAACCCGGTTTTTCACCCTTACCTGTTCTTCTTCTCCTTAATCAGTTAGGCATTTCCACCTTCACGGATTGACTTGAAATTTTGCACAGAGCTTCGTTTCAACATCAGCCAGTGCCTTTTGAAAGGTTTAACCCATTATCTCAACCCAAAAACATTTAGAAACAAAAAACTGAAATTTAGGCTAATTTTGGCAATTTTGACGAGTCTACAGCCTGGGTAACCGGAGCAATAGACTTGAAATTTTGCATAGACCTTCTTTATAAAATGACCCACTTCAACAACAAAAAGATGTGATATCCCCCCAAAAAACATTCCGTGTAAAATTCACCCCGCCTCGCAAATATCATTCTACAGAGGCCGGAAAAAGTTATGATATCCACTTTCCCCGCCCGCCCTAGAAGTAATAAAAACGTCTCGCAATAGCGCCAAGGGGAGATTTCGAAAGGGGTACGGTGCTTGTGAAGTGGTTAAGCTTTTCATTATACTTAGCTCCTTAATGAGGAAAAGGGCGGGCGGGGAAAGTGGATATCATAACTTTTTCCGGCCTCTGAAGAATGATATTTGCGAGGCGGGGTGATTTTTACACGGAGTGTTTTTTGGGGGGATAGTACCTACAGTATGGTATGATAGGAAAGAAATTCGTATGGTACGGTATGAGTACGGTGAGAATATGGTATGGTGCCGATTTGCAACACAGTCTGGTATAGACAGAAGGGTGATCTGCACAAGGAAGATGATAAACCGTTGTGTCAAGAATTTGCAGAGTTTTTTTTTTTTTTTTTTTTTCAAGCCATTTCGGCAAATTACGAGAGGTATTGATTGATTTAGTTTGCTTTAGTGAACGAATCTTTTTGTTTGATTTTCTTATTCAATTGTGTATCTGGAAGACGAATTTTCGTTTGATGTGGATGCTCGTATAAATGATGAAGAGTCAGCGCGCCATCATTTTTAGCAACAGCAAAAACTTCACTTATCTGCCGTACTGAAACCTGGGCTTATTGTGAGGAGAGGCCCTGAAGACCTTCTTAGGAATATTCAACGTGTTTTCATGCTCTTGTGTCTGAACCGAAACGCCGAATTCGACGCGGCTTTCACTATAATAATCAGCAAGTTAAGGTTTCAATAGGGGCCGTTATAGAATCGAGTTCGTTTGTAATCCAACTAACCACAGACCGTCTGACGGAGATAATATAAGCCACTGAATTGGCTCGAAAATGTCCGGTATTTAAGGAAAACAATTGATTTTAAGTTCTTGTTGGAGTTGATGAAAATATACAATTTTCATGTCCCACAAATGTCCCATCTTATCAAAACTAACCACTAACTTACGCCATCCCGTGATGGCGTCACCTCTTGGAGTTAGCTCGCTTCGCTAGGCACAAATTGACAGAATTAAAATTTCTTCGGTAGAAAAATGGTAACTACTCGGAGTGTGTATCGGTAATACCGAGCATACTCCTATTGTAGCGTTCAGAAGGGAAAACCGACGTCCAACTGTCATTTGCAGTTCACGCCCAACCCCTCGCCGCCAGACCTCGCCCCGATTTTCGAGAGGGTCACAAATGGAAGGGACTGCTCTGATTTGATAAGATAGGTACCTCGAATGTGAGTGAATAGCTACGGCCGGGGGGAGAAGAAAAAAAGTGATAAGAGAGGGGGAGCTTCCTCACCAGTAGGCGCAAATACCGTTCGATTATTTACACAGCTCCATTTTAAAGGGTTCCCTGGAGTGGATGTGATTCCTTATTTACTGCTCTTGTGTTGGTGTGTCGCTCTCGTTTTATGCTCGTCCGTGTGCTTGTCCATGTGATTTTCTCCTAGTCGATATAGGCCGAACGGAGTCCGAATGGTCTGAATTGATATTCATCCGTGATCGTTGCTCCACATCGAATTTGTATAATAATTATTGTTGAACAAACAAAATGCTTGCTCGCGATCGTCTTTTTCTTGGATCCGTGGTCTTCTTCTTGCTGTCGCTTCACTTCCCTGCGATCGGCACGAACAGATTACAACGTTGAAAATAGTACCTAGTTAGGGCGAGAACTGGTCCTAAAAGGTTTCCTTGGTCAATAAGTACCGAAATCCAGGAGACCGACTAGTGATTGACAGTCTCCTGGACTTCGGCATTGACCGAGAATGTCCTGATGTTTTGGGTAGCACATACCAGATGGTATTTGTAACGCCCTTCGTCTCCTTCTTGTTGCTGCGTGACGTGTTTCAGTTCCCCAGTGATTGTTCCCAGTGGCGCCAGTGATGGTAACAGCTTAATTTCGACAATTGCTTATAATAAAACTCGGTAATCATTTATGTCCACTATCAAACAGTTCAAATGGCAATCAATCGTTTAATTTGGATCATTTCATGGCAGTATAAAAGTGGTGAATACTATAAATTAAAATGTTCTTGTGGACTACAGTATTGTCGTCAAACTGGTAGGCAATTTAGGGAAATGATTGACGAACACGAAAAAGATTTTAAGGTTAGTAAGGGGAATTCAGCCTTTGCATGTCACTTGAATGAATTCAATCATAGCTTCAATTTTGAACTTGCAGCCTGGCAATTTATTGAGTTCTCTAATTTTTGCCCAAAAGGATGCATGTTGGATATAGGTACTTGACAAATTCGAAATTATCAAAAGTGATATATTAAGCAAATTTTTAACTGATGTACCTATGAATGAATGATGAGGATTCAAACAGCCAATAAGAAGCTCTTTCCCTCAACTTGGTGGCAACTGATCCCATAAGACCTTTCACTGTGTAATCCCTCCTCTTCACTCCAAGAAACAATAGCAATCTGGTGTCCGTTCACTTGTATCTACCAATCCTATTCGACGTTTACTAAAGTTCACCTATCTGTAATGCATATTGCTGTATTGCTTTGTTATGACGATGGTTTAAGCGCCGAAATGATATATATTTGTGTATAATATATTACATTATATTGTTGGGCGACTCCAGTCGCTCGTAACTATCCTTTAACACAAGGTTTCGTTTAGAATAAGGAAAAACTCTGCAAATTCTTGACACAACGGTTTATTATCTTCTTTGTACAGATCACCCCTCAGTCTAGATCACTAGGTCTAAATGTCTAGATCCTAAATGTTAGATTAATTATTATTATGAATTATCACTAATTATTAATAATTTAATCAAGTACCTAGTGAAAATTATTATAATTTATTGTTAGGTAATAATAGTTTGTATTAATTATTAATAATTATTATTATTAATATGATTAGTTAATACGATACCCGGAATCGGCTGAGTTCCTTTGTGCACAACCTTAATGATAGAATGGTGAATTAATTACAAATAAAATGTAGCGATATAATTCTGGGGTTTTTAATACTACGTCGGCAATAATTTTTCTATAAAAAAGTACCTACCAACAAATATTCGAAATTACCTTCTTTCCGTAGCACGAAACGTACCTCAGAACAAAAATATTTGAAAGCCATATGTTGTTTGAATCAGCTGGGCCAGTTTGAGAATGGACCCGACAGGCTGCCTTTCGATTCACTCTCATGTTGACGATTTTCGATCGGCTCCAACTTTGAGCCGTCATTGTGAACGAACGGCTGGTCTGTAGGACCATCCGCAGCTTTGTAGGACCAATTGTTCGTTTACAACGAGGGCTCAAAGGTTGTACCTGTCAACACGATCGTGAATCAAACGGTTGAAATACAGGTCAATGTTCATACTAAGGAGCTGTTTGGAACATCATATGGTTTGAGTGATGTCGAGTTTTTTGTTCTGAGGTACGTTTCGTGCTACGGAATGAAGGTAATTTCGAATGTTTGTTGGTAGGTACTTCTTTTATAGAACAATTATTGCCGACGTAGTATTGAAAACCCCAGAATTATATCGGTACATTTTACTTGTAGTTAATTCATCATCTCTATCATTCAGGTTCTGCACAGAGGAACCCAGTCGATTCCAACAGCCGGATATCGTATGTTTTAATCATAATTAATAATTATTATTATTAATAATGAATAGAAATTATTAATACCTAACAATAACTTATACCTAACAATTTCCACTAGGTACTTGATAAAATTATCAATAATTAGTGATAATTCATAATAATACTTAATCTAACATTTAGGATCTAGACATTTAGACCTAGTGATATAGACAGAAGGGTGATCTGTACAAAAAAGGTAATGAACCGTTGTGGTAAGAATTTGCTGAGTTTTTTATTCGATTTTCTGAATCTACGTATCTTGAAACGTAAACCAACAAATTTTGAGGGGGGGTTAAAAAAAGTTTTTCTTTGGGCGATTCCAATGTTTCATTATCGAAGATAATAAACCAAAATAAGTTGGAGATCTGGCTAGATAAATGTAAATTTTACATAGTAAAATAACCTATTTAGGATATACAGCTGTCCCTCGATAATCCGACAGTTAAGGGACCGAGAGAGTGTCGGATTACCGAAAATGTCGGATTACCAAAAATGTCATATTATCAAAGATGTTTTATTCTTAATGCGTTTGAACACAATGAAGTTAGAAAAAAAGGAAGAAACAGTAAAGGTACATGTAATTTATTAATACCAGGATACAAAACGGGAGGAGGATTCATGTCACTGCATGCGCTGAAGGTCAACCAAAAATTACAATGGAAGACCAAAGAAAAGCTTGACATGTACTTTGTCGAATTTAAAACAGGCTGCGATGTCAGCAAAATTCACGAAATTACCAGGCTGTACAACTGCAAGGTGAAATTCGAGGCCATCAGAACGAGTAAAATCGTTCCTCAATGCAAACGGTGTCAAGAATTTTCGCACACTCAGAACTACTGCAAGAAGCGCCCTAGGTGCGTGAAATGCGGCAAAAATCATGAAACCGCGACTTGTTTAAAACCAAAGTCGGAAGCCCCGACATGTGCCAATTGCAGTGGAGACCATACTGCAAATTACCGCCGGTGCCCAGTCTTCGTGGCTGCGGCTAAAGAACATACAGTTAAAATCAGAGCAGTAAAGGATCATCCTAGCTTTTCCAGTCAGCCGAGACATATTGGGAACAGTGCTCAGCCAACCGCTACTTCAAGTGGAAATCAGAAGAGCCCAGATCAAAGGGGAACTACTAAAAAGGTGAAATTTACTCCTAAAACCCCGATCTTAAGTGTAAATCGCTACTTTGGGCACACAAAATCATATGCGCAGGCAACAAAATCCGGCAGTGCTCAGCCAGTATCTCAACAGCCAGCAAAATCCATGGAGAGCATGTTGCAGACTCTGGTCACTCAGTTTGGTCAAATGCAACAGCAAATGCTCTCCTTGAGTCAGAAAATAGAGGCTTTGGAGAGCAAGTCAAAGCCTAGCCGTTCTTCCAAGCAATCACAATGAATAGCCTCAGAATCATGGCTTGGAATGCTAACGGGCTCAATGGGCGGAAGCTAGAGCTTGAGTTGGTTCTGAACTTCAGTAATATAGATATTTGTTTAATTTCAGAGACGCACTTCACAAGAGTCATATTTTAAAATAAAAGGATACAAATTTTATAATGCCCTCCACCCTAGCAATAAAGCACGAGGGGGCAGCGCTATATTGATCCGTGAAAATTTGAAACATTATGAATGTGCAAAGATTGAGACGCAGATGTTTCAGATATGTGCAATTTCCATTAAAACCAAGTCTTATGAGACTTCGATAGCAAGTATTTACTGTCCTCCAAAGCACAATATCAAACAAGAAGACTAGACTGATGCATTCGAACTCTTAGGAAATCGATTCATTATTGGTGGAGACTTCAACGCGAAAAACACATGTTGGGGCTCTCGTGTCACTACGGCAAAAGGACGGGAGTTGTCCCAATATATGGCCAGCCACAATTGTGAACCATACTCAACTGGAACGCCAACATACTGGCCCACCGACATAAATAAAAAACCTGACCTAATTGACTTCTTCATTATGAGAAATATCTCGGCTAACTACGCTCTTGTGGATGAGTGCTTTGATCTCAGCTCAGATCATTCACCAATCATCCTAACACTGAGCGAACGAATCATTCAGAAACCAAACAATCCAGCACTTGTCAATAAAAAGACGGATTGGGGTACATTCAAAATAGACATCAACCAGTACATCTATCTGAATGATGTCATTGAATGTCCTGCAGACATCGATCGGGAACTTGAACAACTCGTATATAACATCCAAACGGTCGCGTGGGAAAACACCCCTGAGGTGGTCAAGAAACTCAAAGGGTTCAACTACCCATGGGAAGTTCTTACCATGATCAAGAAGAAGCGCAGAGCTAGGCGTAAATGGCAGCAAACGCGTATTCCAGACGACAAGGCAATATGGTATCTATATGCCAGTGAACTTCGTGATATGATTAAAGAGATCAAAGAGAAAACGCAAGAAGAATTCATCACTTCCCTTGCCATCAATCGTGACGCTGATTATTCCCTGTGGAGAGCAACTAAGCATCTCAAACTTCCTATCGTCCAAGCACCACCAATCAAAGATGAAACTATCGGGAAGTGGATCAAGTCCAACCAAGAGAAGGCTGATGCATTTGCCCGTTATCTGGCCGACATCTTCAGACCAAATCCTGGAGACCCAGATGAGGAACCACTGGAAGAGGTTATTGTAACGGATCATGAAATCGAAATACCCCCAGTGACGGTTAAAGAAGTTCAAGAAACCATCCTTAATGAAATCAATCCAAAAAAGGCTCCTGGGTACGACCTGATCACGGGGCATATCCTTAAAAACCTCCCACGGAAGGTCCTAATGAAAATCACCAAAATAATCAATGCCGCTATCAAACTTCGTTATGTACCTCAATTGTGGAAATTAGCTGAAGTGATCATGATTCAGAAACCTGGTAAGCCAGCCGAAAAATTAACATCCTACCGGCCAATATCCCTTCTTCCAGTGTTGTCAAAACTATTTGAGAAGCTCATCCACAAGCGGCTGATGTCAGTCGTAGAAGAACGCAATCTGGTCCCTTCTCATCAATTTGGTTTCCGACAAAAACACTCTACCATTGACCAGGTGCATCGAATTACGAGTGTGATTGAGGAGGCACTAGAAAACAAGCAAGTTTGCTCGGCCATCTTTCTCGACGTAACCCAAGCGTTTGACAAAGTTTGGCACGATGGACTAAACCACAAGCTCCGAAGAATGTTGCCAGCAAAATATGCTGAATTATTGCAATCCTATCTATCAGATCGATTCTTCAGGGTGAAGCATGAGGATGCCTACTCAGAAGTGCACCGAATACATGCTGGAGTTCCCCAAGGAAGTGTACTTGGCCCACTCCTGTACGTCCTGTTCACCAGCGATATGCCAGAACGAGAGGAGAATACAATAGCACGTAGCACAATAGCAACGTTTGCAGATGACACAGCTGTCCTTGCAGTTGGTGAAACAAATCACGTGACGATTCCCAAACTCAGAAGATCTATTAAGAAACTCCAAGAATGGACATCAAAATGGAGGATCAAGATGAATGAAGCGAAATCAGTTCATGTCGACTTTACCAATCGTAAGCTCGACTATTTCCCCCTTCATCTCAACGGCAAGACTATACCGCACGCCAATGAAGCTAAATACCCGTGCCTGACCCTGGATGCTAAATTGCGTTGGAAGGCGCATGTCAAGAAGAAAAAAGAAGAACTGGTGCTTAAGTTCAGGAAAATGTACTGGTTAATGGGCCGACGCTCAAAAATGTCGATCCAGAACAAATTAACCCTGTACAATCAAGTCCTCAAGCCTGTCTGGACTTACGGAGTGCAGTTGTGTGGCTGCACCGCTCAAAGTAACCGCGATATTATCCAACGTTTCCAAAACAATGTGCTGAGATGTTGTGTGGACGCCTACCGGTACACCAGAAATGTCCGGCTACACAAAGAACTTCGCATACCAACTGTCAATGAAGTCATCAAGGTTCAAGCCATAGCCCATCACAAGCGGTTACAAGTACACGTCAATGAAGAAGCTGTCCAGCTGCTCGACGTTGACGACCTACTCAGACGTCTCAAGAGAAAGAAGCCTCATGACCTGTGGAAGTGAGTGAAGGTGTTCTCGCGATAAGTCCGTTCAGTGAAATCAGTGATCGGTTTAAGTGCACAAAATTGCACTCCTAACTTTCAAAACTATAAGCGGCTTAGTTAAGTATCTAAGTTGTACTACAACCAATTCACATATATGTCAAAAATATGTTGCTAATAAGTTGTTACTTGGTGCAATAAATCATTTGAAAGAAAAAAAAAAAAAAAATGTTTGTTTTGCTTCCTGCCGGTGCGGAGAGCGTGGGAGGGAGATGCATGTTGCTGCCGGCACCGCGTCGGACTACCGAGTACGTCGGATTAAAAAGTGTCAGATAATCGAGGGACAGCTGTAATATTGATGCGTTGGGGGTTAGACCATGTGATTCTCATCTAAAAACTATTTCTGAGTACCCTATACCGACCAATGAGAAAGAGCTGCAACGTTTTCATGGACTAGTGTCATATTTTCGGAAATTTGTAAGGGATTTTTCGAAAATTGCTCCTCCTTGTATTCCCGCACTGAGAAAACTGCTACATTCAAGTTTGCACCAAAAGAACTAGCTTCATTTGAAAACTTAAGAAACCGGTTGTTAGAAAAACCAGTTATTGCTATTTATAGCCCTAATTTAGAAACACAACTATAATACAATTGTGATGCCAGTTCCATAGGATATTCTGGTATTTTTTTACAGCGTCAGCCTGCTGACGGAAAATTTCATCCCGTGTTTTATTTTAGTTGAAGAACCACCCCGGCAGAAACTAAATATCACAGTTTTGAGGCGGAGGCGTTGGGTATTAAATACTCCCTTGAAACCGTTCATGAACGGTTTCGTGTACTTACATGGTATAAAATTCACAATATTTACGGATTGCCAAGCTCTACAACTGACGTTTGCGAAAAGTGAAATTAGTCCTCGAATCGCACGATGGATGCTTCTCTTTCAAAGTTTTGATTTCAAACTCGAGCACAGAAAGTCTGATAATATGCAGCATGACATTGTGCTGCCTTGTCTCGCATTGTTCTGGTTACCGAATCTGAGCTTACACACCTTTATGTGCTAAACAAAGTTCTGACCCTGAAGTAGTTGATATTCGCCTTGGTCTTGAAAAAGCTGAATCACCATAAGTACCTACTATGAATTGAGAAATGGGCTAGTTTACCGGAAGTTGCCGGATAATGAAATTAGTTTTTTAGTTCCTGACTGCCTAAAGCATTCAGTAATGATAATTATGGTCACGTAGGAGTGGATAAAACTTGTGAGCTGATTAGACGATTTTATTGGTTCCCCAAAATGAACGAACTCGCGAGAAAATACATATTCAACTGTTAGAAATGTATCACATATTCACCGAATTCGGGACCTTTAAAGGGCTCATTGCATCCCATTCCAAAAGGTAGTGTTCCATTTGATACTGTCCATATAGATCATTATGGACCTCGATCCACTACATTCCGAAAGAATAGGTAAATATATTTTCCTAGTAGTAGATGGATTTTCTAAATGTGTCAGACTATATCCATGACGTAACACAAACACGAAAGAAGCTATCGACCATCTGTTGACCTACTTTCAGAATTATAGCAAACCAAATCGAATTATATCCGGAAGAGATTCGGGTTTCACGTCCGAACAATTTGAAAATTTATTAGCTGAAAACCGTATTATTCACGTGAAAAATGCCAGTTGGACCCCTCAAGCCAACGGCCAGGTGGAATGAGTCAATCGCTCATTGACGCCAATGCTATAAAATGGAGCCTGAAGGAAATTGGGACTTATATTTAAGCAGAATTGAGTTTTCCACGAATAATACGTACCAGAAAGCTATAGGCTTCTCCCCCAGTAAATTAATTTTTGGTGTAAGTCAAAACGGTCATATTCCTGATAACCTGTTGCCAATTGTTTATGTCAATTCAGAGAATGGGGCACGAGATTTTGAGCGTATTCGCACTGAAGCTCAGGAAAATATCGGGAAGTCTCAGGACTACTACAAAAACTATTACGATTCTAAACATGAACGTTTTCTTATTTACAAAGTGGGAGATTTGATAGTAACCCGTAAAAATGAACATGTTCCAGGTGTAAATAGAAAACTAGGAACGCGGTAGCGTTCCGCCCCGCCAAGCAAAGAAGTTGAGAAAACGAACGGTGCCGAGTGTATGTTTACCGGACGTCACGAAACGCGTTTTCGAGGTATCCATATCTCGGCTCCTATTTGACCGATCAACTTGAAAATTAGAGTGGGTCTTCTTTGAGTGGATATTAGAAAGCCCTGAAAGTTTCAAATCGATAGGTCTAAAGGGAGCCGAGCTACATAACTTCAAAAACCCGGTTTTTCGGCCTTAGCTTGTTCTTCTCATTCTCCTTGTTCAGACAGGCAAGGCTGGAGCCTCTCCACGTTCACCGATTGACTTGAAATTTTGCACAGAGCTTCATTTAACCTTGAGACAGAGCCTTATATAAGATTTAACCCATTATCTCAACCCAAATTAGTTTTAGAAACAAAAAAACAGAAACTTTAGGAAAATTCTGTCCACTTTGACGAGTCTACAGCTTGGGTAAAAGGACCAATCGACTTGAATTTTTTTACATACCTTCTTTATAACATGTCTCAGTGCCATTTGAACGAAATAACCCATTATCTCAACCAAAAAAAAATTAGGGACAAAAAACTAAAATTTAGGGTAATTTAGGCTAATTTTGGCCATATCTCGGCTCCTAGTTGACCGATCAACTTGAAATTTGGTATGGATTTTTTTGGTGGGGATAATAGAAAGCCCTGAAAGTATCAAGTCGCTAGGTCATATAACTTCAAAAACCAATTACCATGTTTTTCTACTTTTTTCAGTCGGTCAAGGCTACAGCCTCTCCACCTTCGCCGATTGACTTGAAATTTTGCAAGGAGCTTCGTTTCAAGTGTTGCAAGTGCCTTTTGAAAGATTCAAGTCGATATCTTTAAAGGGAGCCGAGTTATATAACTTCAAAAACCCGGTTTTTCACCCTTACCTGTTCTTCTTCTCCTTAATCAGTTAGGCCTTTCCACCTTCACGGATTGACTTGACATTTTGCACAGAGCTTCGTTTCAACATCAGCCAGTGCCTTTTGAAAGTTTAACCCATTATCTCAACCAAAAAAACTTTTAGAAACAAAAAACTGAAATTTAGGCTAATTTTGGCAACTTTGACGAGTCTACAGCCTGGGTAACCGAACCAATCGACTTGAAATAATTTCAAAATTATTTTGCATAGACCTTCTTTATAACATGAGCCACTTCAACAACAAAAAGATGTGATATCCCCCCCAAAAAACACTCCGTGTAAAAATCACCCCGCCTCGCAAATATCATTCTACAGAGGCCGGAAAAAGTTATGATATCCACTTTCCCCGCCCGCCCTTTTCCTCATTAAGGAGCTAAGTATAATGAAAAGCTTAACCACTTCACAAGCACCGTACCCCTTTCGAAATCTCCCCTTGGCGCTATTGCGAGACGTTTTTATTATTTCCACAAGCAACTAATACTTGTATAAAAAGTTTGTATTTGTAGTATTGTTATTACTCTCACTACCTACAAACCTGATCCTCCTTCCCCTAACCACCACCATCAAGTATTAGTTGCTTGTGGAAGTAATAAAAACGTCTCGCAATTAAATACATTTTTAAATTGTGTCTAAATTTTTTTATTAAAAAAACGAAACGTAGGGTTTTTTTTGGAAGGCTAATATACCCCAAAATGCAAACATCGCAGTTAAAACATGTAAACTGAGCGAGCAGGACATCAACAAAATGTTTTGACGAAAATTCTTGTCTTCAAGGGGCCTCTGGTTCCGATCGCTACTTAATTAGCGGGAGTTTTGGAACTAGTGTAGGGATGGGTCGAGAAACGAGAAACTAGTTTAAAAAACTAGTTTGAAAAAAATAACCGTTATAACCGTTTCTCAATTTGAAAGAAACTAGTTACAAAAAAACGGCAAAAGTAGGTAGGTGTTAGTTTTTGAATTGAACTATCGAAAACTTTGTCATCACATTCGTTATTCGTGGTTTGTTCCGAAGCATAAGTAGTTGATTATTAGGTAAATATGACTCGGAACAAACCACGAACAAATGCGCCGACAAAGTTTTCGTTTTGGTTTATTATCTTCGATAATGAACCATTGGAATCGCCCAAAGAAAAAATTTTTTTAACCCCCCCTCAAAATTTGTTGGTTTACGTTTCAAGATACGTAGATTCAGAAAATCGAATAAAAAAAAATCCGTCCGTCCGCCGTACGCCGTCCGCGCCACTTTGCCCCGTTAGCGTTGAGTTAAAATTACGAAATTTGGTTTCTGGGTTCGGACCAGCACCACAATGATCCTCGAAACTTTTCATAACCCTAGGTCAAGGGGAAGGGGTTCAAAACGAATTTTGAAATTTTGAAAATTCCATATCTCGAAAAATTCCCATAAAACGGTATGTTTTTTATTTCATATTTAGATAGAGTTTGTTCCGTAGAATTTTTTAAGACCATCCGCAGCTTTGTACGACCAGCCGTTCGTTCACAATGACGGCTCAAAGATTGTGCCTCACCACACGATCGTGAATCAAATTGTTGAAATACAGGTCCATTTTCATACTAACAAGCTCTTTGGAACATCATATGGCTTAAGTGATGTCGAGTTTGTTGTTCTGAGGTGCGTTTCGTGCTACGGAAATGAAGGTAATTTCGAATGTTTGTTGGTAGGTACTTCTTTTATAGAAAAATTATTACCGACGTAGTATTAAGAACCCCAGAATTATATCGTATTAATTGATCATAATTAATAATAATTATTATTAATAATAAATACGAATTATTAATACCTAACAATAAATTATAATAATTTTCACTACGTACTTGACAAAATTGTTAGTAATTAGTGATAATTGATAATAATAATTAATCTAACATTTAGGATCTAGACATTTAGACCTAGTGATCTAGACAGAAGGGTGATCTGTACAAAGAAGATAATGAACCGTTGTGTCAAGAATTTGCAGAGTTCTTCGATAATGAACCATTGGAATCGCCCAAAGAAAAAATTTTTTTAACCCCCCCTCAAAATTTGTTGGTTTACGTTTCAAGATACGTAGATTCAGAAAATCGAATAAAAAAAAATCCGTCCGTCCGCCGTACGCCGTACGCCGTCCGCCGTCCGCCGTCCGCGCCACTTTGCCCAGTTAGCGTTGAGCTAAAATTACGAAATTTGGTTTCTGGGTTTGGACCAGCCCCACAATGATCCTCGAAACTTTTCATAACCCTAGGTCAAGGGGAAGGGGTTCAAAACGAATTTTGAAATTTTGAAAATTCCATATCTCGAAAAATTCATATAGAACGATATGTTTTTTATTTCATATTTAGATAGAGTTTGTTCCGTAGAATTTTTTAAGACCATCCGCAGCTTTGTACGACCAGCCGTTCGTTCACAATGACGGCTCAAAGATTGTGCCTCACAACACGATCGTGACTCAAACTGTTGAAATACAGGTCCATTTTCATACTAACAAGCTCTTTGAAACATCATATGTCGAGTTTGTTGTTCTGAGGTGCGTTTCGTGCTACTGAAATGAAGGTAATTTCGAATGTATGTTGGTAGGTACTTCTTTTATAGAAAAATTATTACCGACGTAGTATTAAAAACCCCAGAATTATATCGTATTAATTAATCATAATTAATATTAATAATTATTAATAATGAATACAAATTGTTGATACCTAACAATAAATTATAATAATTTTCTCTAGGTACCTACTTGATAAAATTGTTAATAATTAGTGATACTTGATAATAATAATTAATCTAACATTTAGGATCTAGACATTTAGACCTAGTGATCTAGACAGAAGGGTGATCTGTACAAAGAAGATAATGAACCGTTGTGTCAAGAATTTCCTATTACAGTTGAAAAATACAGTTTTTCGTTTTCTTTGTAACTACTAACAACATATTAGAACACCTGCTGTTTCACCCGTTTTTCATTAAGAAGAAATGAAACCAGTTTTTTCAACAGTTTGTTTTATATAACGAACGTTATTTTACGTTTTTCGAAAGTAACCGTTAATAACGGGTCAAGAAACAAGAAAAGAAACGGGTCAAGTAACCGTAAAGTAATAGGGACGGGTCAAGAAACAAGAAACTAGTTTTTTTTGGGATGGGAGAAGAAACGAGAAACTAGTTTAAAGTAACTAGTTTGAGAAAAACGTCATAAGTTTTAAAAAAACTAGTTGAAAAAACGGCACACGTTATTTTCGAGAAACGTAAAAACTAGTTTTTTCGACAGTTATTATAACGAACGTTATTAAATAACTGTCGAAAAAACTAGTTTTTTAACTGACTGTTTCACCTGCTGTTCCACCCGTTTTTCATTCAGAAGAAAAGAAACTAGTTTTTTTGTAACTAGTTTTTTTGACAGTTATTTTAATATAACGAACGTTATTTTACGTTTCTCGAAAATAACCGTTTTGCCCATCCCTAAACTAGTGCTACCCGGCCACCTTCCCCTTTCGTCGCACCCTCTATCCCCTCCTTTCGACCATCGCCTTTCTTCCGGCCTTCCCCACCGCACCTCGCCAATGTCCTAAACTTACAGCTGCGTTGCCGGATCGTCTCAACTTCCACGTATTTTATGTGTCCACCTGTCGCTCTTCAATTTCGGAAGGCAACGTTGCGCTCTCTTCTACCTGGGGCTGATTCAAAGCTCGTTCCACATCCAAATCATGATCTAATATGATATGTTGACATATTGGGTACTGGGTACCTAGTATTATTGAGACGTTGTGTACAATTGACTAGGGAGGATTATTGTTCCCGATACATTAATTTATTGTCTGACTATACCTAATGAGTAAGTTGGCCAGTGAAATTTGATTAAAATACTGTAAATTTTGACAAGAAATTGAGATAAAAAGTTCAAATTTGCACAAAAAATCTGTCTTTGAAATCGAAAGGCTAAGTTCGTAGATGGGCAGAATTGGGCCATTCTAAGGGGGGTTTTAGAGAGTTTTCAGGGGGGAGGGGGGGAATTACCCATGAATCCCAAAAATGAAGCAGTCTGACATGTGATACCTCATTTTGAAGGGATTTTTTACACTGAACACGAAGGTGAAGTCTGAATTGCAATATTTCATTCCGTTTTCAAACTGGAACACTGTGAAGAAGAAGAAACTTGGTTGTTACTTGAGATGTTACTCACGGTTCATCTGCTCTAACTTGTATCAGATACCGCAATTCTGACTTCACCATCGTGTTCAGCGTTGAAAATTAGAAAATTCGCTCTTTTGGCAATGCGGCATGACCCCCCCCCCCCCCTGAAAAAATTTGTTGGTTCACGTTTCAGGATACGTATATTCAAAAAATCGAATAAAAACAAAATCCGAATATTTCTGCCGTACTTTGCCTACTTAGCGTTGTGCTAGAATTACGAAATTTGGTTTAGGGGTTCTGACTGAACCCACAATGATCCTCGAAGCTTTTCATAACCCTTGGTCAAGGGGAAGAGGTTCAAAATGAATTTTGAAATTTTGAAAATTTCATATCTCAAAAAATTCAAATAGAACGGTATAGTTTTTGGTTCACATTTACATAGAGTTTATTTTTTAGAATTTTTTAAGACCATCTGCAGCTCATCATTCAGCTTCATCATTTTTAATAAATCACAATAAGTAATGAAATATGTTAGTGATTAATAATAATGAATTAATTATTGCCGACGTTGGTAGGTGGAAATGAAAAACCAAGAATTATATTGGTACAAATCAACCTCTCATCTATCATTCAGTGATCTAGACAGAAGAGTGATCTGCACGAAGAAGATAATTTGCAGTTTTTTTAAAGGAATTTTGTGAACATCATACTGCCGTTTTCTGTAATTTTCTCGTCTGTCGGCCTGTCAACCTTTTTGTAGGTGCCATACTCTTCTCATCTGCAATGAATAAGCAAAATCAACCAAGTTACCTAACCTAAGGAAAACAATTAGTCGTGCCTACTTGTTGGTATTGGGCGTGGAATAATATCAAATTACCGTATTGTAACTGAAAGGGTAGGTAACCCAGTATTAGGTACTACCTACCAGTCTTAGGGTATTCTCCGACTCACATAACGTACTGGGATTCTGTAAATGATTTTGCAAGCTGTAATCATCACGCCTATATATTTTGTACAGGGACCATAAGAGCCTGAGTGCAAAAAATGAAATCAAATAAAAAAATGAAAAGAACTTTTGTAGACCAATTCAAATCCTACGATTATTGAAACGTAAAAGGACAAATTTTGAGAGGGAGTTAGTGAAAATTTCTAATAGCGAATAAGTAGATGTATCGTTTAGATACTAATAGAACAAGATAATAAGGTATTCTGCAGAACTGTGCATTCGATTATGAGGAATAGTATTCACGAGAAAATTGATAACAAATGCGTACACTTACCTGCTTATTCCCGACTCGCTTTTTCCAGATACCTCGACAGCGTTTTGATTTCGACGGGGCCCAGTATTTTCGTCCGTTCTTTGATCTTTTCGGGGACATTTCGGGGAAGTTTTCGCAGCGATGGGTGATGTGAAATGACCTAGGTGGTGTAAAATAACCTTGAACGACACACCCCTACTCTCGGTGCTCCGTTTAGTGGAAGGGGGAGGTTAAGCACTGTTAGCAGCGCTATCTCTTGGATGGTTGTCAAACCCTCGCGTATGTGGAAGGGGGAGATTCGGCGGGACGGTTAGCAGCGCTCTCTCTTATCTGGGGACCATTTGGGCCGGGCGAGAGGAATGCCCTTAAGCTTAAAAGGTGACACTGAAGAGTTTCAGGTTGATAGATGCCCGTATGAAGGTGTGTACTCTCCGTAAAATATGAGGCCTTATTCAAAATTTGCTTGAACCTGAATTTTAATCATAATTGTTCTGGTGATAGGAACCTATTGAAAAAAGTGGCGTTTTAGGACATCATGTAAGAATAAAAGTTTTGAGAGGATATCACCCTCACAGCGTTCAAAAAACATGAATTTCTCAAATCCCATTGTCAACAACATTCATTTGAAACGGTAGATAATAATCGTAAAATCTAGAACCCCCCCCCACCCACAGCAGGGGTGGTGGTAGGGGGTACCGGGGGTTGAAGGCAAATTGTTGTTGTTATTGTTACTACCTCCTTGGATGAAAGATACCTCTTTCTCCATGGCTGAAGGATACCTCTTTCCTTCATTCATGAAGGTGGTAACAATAACAGTTCGTTTAATATGTATCAATTAATTAATATGAATCAATTAATTAATATGTATCAATTAAAATTAATCGATTAATCAAGGTCAAATAATCGATTGTACGATTAATCGATTATTTATTTGTATCCCTAACTATTGATTTTTTAGTCAGAGAGCAAAACAATTGATGCAAAACCTATTGCAAAACCTATTGATGCAAAATTTAAGTCAGAGAGCAAAACAACTGATGTACGCCGAATCAACCGATTAGCTCCATACTTAGAAACCTATACCTAATTACCCAATAAGTTGAACATTGCCTTAAAAGTTCGTTGAATAATTCCTGCTGCGTGACGGGAACTTTGTTCCTCGAAAATTCGACGTGAAACGCAAAGAGTCGAGAGGATTCAGGATTCTGCTTACATTTCCTTGTTTTTGCAGATTGGTCGATAAATCCCCCCCAACGCCAGCCCCCCCCCCCCCCCCCCACCCATCGTTTTGCTCGTTTTACTTTCCTTTTATTACCCCAACCGAATCCCCTCTACGGGATGAAGGTAAAAAAAGCTGGAGGCGGGGGGAACGGGAACCCAAGTCTCGGGAGACAACGGAATTAATTGAAATCGTTTTGCCTCCTCCACCTCCCCAAACGCTTCCGTTGTTAAGGGTGAATCACTGGGTTAGAAGAACCCGAGATCCCTCACCCACCGCTTTCACTCCGAACAACAGTCTTTTTCGTCGCTAACGTCATTTGTTGTCATCAACAGCATCGTGAACCCCACTTACTTTCCTCCTCGCCGCCCCGCCCGAATTACACCTCCACCCCTCGTTCTACCGCCTCCCGGTAATTTGTAATTGGGGTGAAAAACTCTCAGGGGGTCGCTGGGTATCAGGGCCTCACGCCAGCTTTCCTCATCTGAAAAAATCGCTCTACATTTTTAATTATGTCACTTGGAGGTTTTTTTCTACCCTTCGGCACTCTTGCCCTCCTGACTCTCTTACGTCGGCGTCTTCATTTCATTTATTAACATTGAAACTAACCTAAACTCACCTTTTTATATTAAAAACTCTGCAAATTCTTTACATAGCGGTTTATAATCTTCTTTGTACAGATCACCCTTCTGTCTAGATTAATTATTATTATGAATTATCATTAATTATCAATAATTGTTATCAAATAGTGTAAATTATTAATATTTGTTGTTGGTTATTAATAATTTTCATGCTTCACTATTAATGATTATTATTAAATATTATTAAATAATATTATTAAATTAATAAATTTTATTAACTCGATATTTGAAAACCATGTGCTGTTTGAATCAGCTATGGCAGTTTGAAAATGGACCCGACTGGCTGCCTCCTGATTCACTCTCATGTTGACGACTTTCGATCTGCTCCGTCATTGTGAACGAACGGCTGGCCGTACAAAGCTGTGAAGCTCAATGAGATTTTTCGAGTTTTGAAATTTCTGAAATTTCAAAATTCGTTTTGAACCCTTTCCCCTTGACCTAGGGTTATGAAAATTCCCAAGGATCATTGTGCGTTGGTCGGAACCCGTAACAAAAATTTTAGCTCAACGCTAACTGGGCAAATTGCCGCGGACGGCGTACGGCGGACAGACGGATTTTTTTGTTTATTATCTTCGATTATGAACCATCGGAATCGCCCACAGAAAAGAAAAAATTTAACCCCCCCCCCCCCCGTCCTCAAAATTTGTTGGTTTACGTTTCAAGATACGTACATAGATTCAGAAAATCTAATAAGAAAAAACTCTGCAAATTCTTGACACAACGGTTCATTATCTTCTTTGAGCAGATCACCCTAGTCTAATTGACGAACTGTTAGATGAAACTCTGGCTCATCATCCAAATTAAATTTAAAATACCCTACGAATTTCTTTCATAGCATACTATAATGTACTATACCAAATTGTTTGCGCTTACCTTATTTTCGACAATCCATATTTTATTACCAATGCAACTTCACCAAGTATTATCCAAGTATCATAACTATCTATTATCAAGGCACTCAACCACTACACACAAACAACATAACTGCATGTGGCAGTGTTTATAGCCTTACAATCGGAACCATGTTGTTACCTTCCCTTCATCTTTTTCCGTTGTCATCATTCTTAGCTATATTATTCCATGTATCTCTTCCACATGTCATGTATATATTGTGTTTTACCAGTGTCCACATACCAACGTTCTTGTTCTAACTTATTTTTTGTCTGTTGTGTAGCTCTTATTGAAATCTTCTCCTCGTATTAAATTATCGAATATTTTTGTCTAAAAACTGTGATTGTGCGCGAGTATACTTTGTGATGTTAACTTCGCCATCTATCAGCTGACAGTGACAGATCGTGGGGCTGCCGGGTTTTTCTTACCGGCAACTATTACCGTTTTGATCTCGTTCGTTCTACTACCACAGTGCAATATTATTATTTAGTTATCCACCGTTATCCGTCCATCCCTTCAAGAAACCTTTACTAATTACACGCGAAGTTCCTACCACCAAGATACACACTCGAAATACCGTGGCCATTGTCATAACCGCCACTTGGGACTTCATGAAGTTGGACGACGCTGGGATACCTCTGCACCACATGGTTGACCAATTTACGCCCCTGGATTCTGATCGTTGGGACCATCAGGAACTACCCTAGACCCTCTGACTGGAGGACTACTGAAGCCATCACCACAACCAGCTAAGCCAATTTGGACGGTGTTGTGCACAAACCGACCAAGCGCCAAAATCGAAAAAATTGAGTTTTTGGTATCAATTGATTCGTCTGGACGAGTACTTACAGAATTTTTTACTCATAACGCCCTCTATTGCTACTGAGACTAACTAGAGTGAATAGACGGTTTGTGCAAAACGTTTTTCCGATGGTCTGCAATATGCACAAACCGACCAAGATTCCCCAGGCCATGCTCCTAGTATTCCGGGCTTCAGTATTTTGCACAAACCGGCCAAGTGCCGCCACTCCAGGCGTTTGGTCGGTTTGTGCGTAACTCAGATGATGTTTACAGATGCTCTCCCAGCTGTTTTCGCCTTTTCTGGGTTGCCAATAGGTGCCTATATTTGTTTTGGTCCCAGTAGTCTACTGTCTCTAGTATGTATATTGTTTCAATACATTTGAGTGTTATTAAAGGTTTGATCAATTTTGATGATTTCTCAATTTTTTGTTTAATTCTTTTTTTCATTGTTTTTTGTTTCTAATTCGGAAAAATACAATTTGTTATGTTCCTTAGGAGCACTTTCGTTTGAAATCGTATTTTCTGGTGAACCTAGTGGAATTTCGAGACCCATGACCAGTGCTGCACTACAGTGGCTTGGCCAAAAATACTATGAACGTGTTGAGAATGCAGTAAAATATGTTAAGGAAAAGGTACCTACGCTGTTGAACCACAAACGACATTCACTTTTCTTGCAATGTTGTTATAATAAAATTCCAGTCATGCAGCATGACTTAGGAGACAATTTTCAAAGAAATCATTTTAGAAAACCCCGAGAAACTGTTTCCGCATCCGGATTCCGCACCCATTTTGATAAAACCTACTTTCACTCCCATCATCCACCCATGGGCGTAACCCTAGTACCCATGGGTGTGGTCTTATCAATCTGGGACCCCTCTAGATCGCTTCAGCACCCCAAACTTCGTTCTATGATGCATGAAACGGATTTTAAGGTTTCCGGCGGAGTCCCACTAAAATTTCTGACCGAGCCAAAAATAGCCATTTTTTCGAAAATTTGTTAAAAATCATCATTTTTTCACCAAAGGAATGCTACAGCAGTTCCGCACAAGCTGACCAAGCGCCAAGATTTGAGGCGCTTGGCCGGTTTGTGCAAATCATTTCTTCTGGTCGGGATGTGCATAACGCGTTTGGTAAGATTTTAATTTTGCACAAACCAGCTAACCGCCATAACTATAAAACTATCGATTTTTTCGAACTTTTGATTCAACCAATCGATTCTATGCATCAAAAAACATGTGGAACCACATTTTATGAATTAAAAGCCAACTGGAGAGGTAGGGTAACCAAAAAACCTGAAAAAACTTTGATGTCGATTTTCTCGAATTCTACTTTTTGGCGCTTGGCCCGTTTGTGCATAACACCGTCCATTTAGTCGTTCATAAGTCTTAGCAGCTTCTAGTCCATAGCACTCTAGTCATTAGTAATCCAATCTAGTCAACCATATCCCTGTTTATCTATAAGTGGCCACCTAAATTTGAACGAATAGTTACCCATTATAATATATATTATAAGTAGGTATTAATAACTCTACTCCCAGCACACAGTACATAATAAACCCTGTTAGGGTAAAACCACCAATTGTTGACACTATTAGAGAGAAAAATCGTTCGATTCTGCGCTCTACCCAAGTATTCAAGAAATTGAAACTTTTGGGTAGTTATCATGAATTGTGAGTTCCTTGGGAACAATTTGCACTTATTGGACTTGATTAAATAATGTTTTTTCAGCATAAAAAACAAGTTTTTCAAAAATGGAATTTTCCCCCTAATGTTGACACTTCTGCCTTCGGAAATTCCTATTGTTGACATTTGCAGTTCCTAATGTTGACACCAGTCTACATTTTTGAGAAAGTATTTAAATATGCTTTCCCTCTAGATATTTCTCAAAGTAAATGAACAAACGAGATTAGGAACGCGTTAAAATATATTTAATGTTAGACTAGACATTAGAAAATAGATGTTGAACAGCATAATCAGAAAAATGGGTAATTAAATTTGTAGCATAGGTGCTCAATCACAGTGGAACACAAATTTTCTAGGGTTTCCCCCGTAATATGTAGGCATAGGCAGTTTGTATTTGACGTTACTGACTGCCAGAAGGCGATTCCCCTCGCTCGAAGGCCTGAAAACAGGCCTCAGTCTGTTGCAGGGATGAAGCGGTGTCACTTCGGCAGCATCTTCACTTTCAATTTTGACAACCAGACAAACACATCCAGTGGACCAAAATCTCCTCTTCATCTTTTGACAGCACCGATTGACGCCCTATTCTTCTTCCGAGAGGACTTTTCCCTCTCACCTTGTACAACAAAGTGATACGAGTGCCGAGCTTCACATCTTTAATAGCGTCTTCCATTTGCTGGACAGTGTACTTCCACATTCCGTTCTTGTCGGGAGGCATGGTAGTAGTCGACCTGTTAAAATGATGAGACACTGTATCAGAATCATACTGTTATTTTAAAATTCTGATAGTTACCTGATAGTGTTGAAAAGGTCATAGGTAGGGGTCTAACAACAAAAAGATCAAGTTACCTATACGTAGAAATGTTAAAAAAAAAGTTATAATATGTCAACTTAAGGAACCAAAATATGTCAACATTGGGATCCCGATGTCAACTTAAGGTTCCAATACGCTGATTTGAAAAATTCAATAGTCTCAATATACTACGAAATTATTTAAACCCAAATATCACATTGGCAACCTGATCAACATTTTCCCCTAATATTGACACAGGTGTCAACATTAGGACACACGCCCATTTCATGAAACCCTAATGATGACACCCCAACTTAACCATCTATTTCAACGAAATTCTGGGGTTTAATGCTTACAAATTCTTCCTTACGCTATTATTAGGGCAGGCAATATGATATATAGCTGATTACTCATAATATTTGACTTGAAAAGTCTAATTTTGTTGACTTACCTCACTAACCTGCGGGATAGCGATGGCGTCGCTGGGTTGACTGATCCAGCTCTCACCGGCTTCAATAGTAGCCAGACGTTCGATATGGGTAATAACAACTAGTGGAGCCGGCCTACCTCAAATCTCACATCCTTATCAACAGAATGACGCCAATTCCGAGTACCTACAGTGTCCCAATACCTTATTTTTACGTTTTGAAATTGAAGTGTCAACATTAGGATAAGTGTCAACATTTGGTGGTTTTACCCTATATGTTGATGTTTCATCAATCAAAATCTTGCCTTTAATTTGAACACCTACAATTCCTATTATTATTAGCTCATTAGTATTTTTTTTCTCAGTTACACTGAGTGGTCCTTCGAGTCACCATACCATCCATCTACATCTCAGTTTTTTTTTTTTTCGTAGTATTGGACATTTGCAGCAGGCAAAACTGCACGTCTCATACGAGGGACGTCCGGAAAAAAAGGGGACAAATGCTGTTAAAAATAGAAAAATGCATATATTTTAATGAAATTTTCAGGATATGTTCAAAATTTAGTCCTTTATTTTTCAACATAGTCCCCAGCAAGTTCCACGCACTTCTGCATCCTAGGCACGAGCTTTTTTATGCCTTCGTCATAGACGCTCCGCTCCACCTCGAACAGCCACTTCTCCACAGACTCCTTGACCTCCTCGTCGCTGGAAAACCGTTTTCCACCCAGGAACTCCTTCAGTTTTGTGAAGAGATGAAAATCCGAGGGCGCCAGGTCAGGGGAATATGGTGGGTGGTTAATGATATCCCATCCAAATCTCACAAGGAGGTCCCTCGTACATCCAATAATATACCATGTCATACAAACCGAGTGAATATTGCATTGTCATCCAGTTCTGACCTATATTTCAAATTTCAAGTCTCTAGCTCATCATCAAAATGTAATTTGTTTAAACAAATAGGTATTATTCAAACTATTTTACAGACAAGAAACCGAGTGAAAATTGCATTGTGATCCAGTACTGACATATTTTTAAAATTTCAAGTCAATAGCTCATCATCAAAATTTAATTTGTATTATTACAAAAAGGTATCATTTAAACAATTTTACCGATGAGAAACCGAGTGAATATTGCAATGTGATCAATCCCCGACTCACGGTTAAAATATCCAGTCTGTAGTTTACCGGGATGATGAAAAAAACCCGTAACAAAAATTTCGTAATTTTAGCTCAACGCTAACTGGGCAAAGTGCCGCGGACGGCGTACCTACGGCGGACGGACGGATTTTTTTTTATTCGATATTCTGAATCTACGTATCTTGAAACGTAAACCAACAAATTTTGAGGGGGTTAAAAAATTTTTTTCTTTGGGCGATTCCAATGGTTCATCATCGAAGATAACAAACCAAAATCAGTCCGTCCGCCGTACGCCGTCCGCGCTGTTTTGACCAGTTAGGGTTTCGAAATTTGGTTTACGGGTTCCGACCAATCCCACAATGATCCTCGGAACCTTTCATAACCCTAGGTCAAGAAGAAGGGGTTAAAGCGAATTTTGAAATTTTAAAAATTTCAAAACTCGAAAAATTTAGATGAAACGGTATAATATACCGTTTAATATTATTTTGGTTTATTATCTTCAATAATGAACCATTGGAGTCGAACAAAGAAACGTAAACCAACAAATTTTGAGAGGGGGTTAAAAAATGTTTTCTTTGGGCGATTCCAATGGTTCATTATCGAAGACAATAAACCAAAACAACTCGATAACAGTCGATTTCCAATCGAATTGAGATAGTAATTTAGGATTAAATGGACATTCGACAAGGCCTCGATTTAACTACCTCGAAAACGGCGGAAAAACTAGACAAAAGTTGATTTTGAGAAGACCTTTCCATTGACAATAATGAAAATGATAATATTCTTGAGTATATTAATTATTAATATACTCAAGAATATTATCATTTTCAGTATGAACTTCTAAACCCCACAGAATGTTCTGGAAACCCCAAATTGAAGGTTAGTTACTTAGATAATAAGGTAAGTTACTCTACATAATAAGATTATGTGAGACATAATGTGACTTTTGTCTTGAATTTCTCTAGAATAGGGAAAACTGGTGTAAATCGGTAACGTAGGTACCAGTATGAACACAATGAGTCTCCTACGTGTCCTGGAACCACAGGTTGATATAGGGGGAGGGGGGGGGGTATGTACAGGGTGCAATCAGTGTCACTTAGTTAATCATGTAAATATCATCAAAGCTTCAAAAAACAGATCTGTTTCAAATAAAAGTCTTTCGTTCAGGCGCTGACTGTTGGAGCGGGAGGTCTGGACGTTGCATTTGGGTATCCGACCGGGAACATACTCCGAGCTGCGAGGGGACCCCGGGGAGTTTGGGAGAAGTTTATTTTCAGACGGTGTATCTTTGATATTTGGCCTTGGACAAACCCGCTTGTAGATCTTGTAACGGCTTTCGAGAAGCTGCGTGGGCAATAGGTGGCCCCTTCCAGCTTTTTCAACCAACTTCAATCTCCTCGTGCCTTCGCGGTCTTTTCCTTTTGGGCTCCATCGGCCCAACGACTCGAGAACGGGAAGGCGGAGGTCTATTGGAAAATTTGCTTATGGTTTTGTTGCTGCATGAGCTGAAACTCGTTCGGTTCAGCCTTTAGATCAATGAAACAGTGGAGATTCTCACCCCATGGCGCGACATGATGTTCTACCCATTCAGGCGATACCAGGAATATGGGACACTCACACCTTCTAACCATGTTATTGTTGGCAAATTCATGTACCTACGCGACAACACTTCGAGGAAAGAAATATATATATTGGTATTAAACGGTGAATTTCAAACGGTGAAGGGCGGGAGGGGGTGCCTATAAAGCTGAGAAAACACAATTCTTGCTCACTGGGTATGTAGGTAGTTAATAAAAAAGAAATTCAGAGAAAGATAAATAAGCAAGCACATTTATGTTTGGAGAATTATGAAAACGAGTGACTAGATATCGTAGCCATAAGTAAATAGATTACTCACCTCTAAACATTCCTTACGCACTGGCAAATGTTCTTTGGAGATGCTGCACCACTTGGTCGTTTGACCAACACACTACAGTAAAAGACGCGTCTCCGTTCACCAACTGCTAAAAAGTACAATCGATCAACCTTCTCCCATTCTACTGGACCGGCACGATGGAGAGCAATAAAATTGTTCCACAATTACCATTTTTAAACGAGGTTACATTCAAAGCAGATAGCCGGAAAGTGTTGCAGGGTTTGGCGTGACAATGCTTGACGTAACTTATAAACTCTATAGACCGTCACCCCCGACACCAACTAGTACGTAAAGCATAAAAGCTTAATGAAGCGGTGTCAACATTGACCACAAAAGTGGAATTTCTGGAGCAGGAAGCTCGGAAAGTGTATTTCAGGTTCGAGGGATTCCGGAGTTCAAAAATGAGGATTGTGTAGAGATCGTGAAGGCTATTGGTGGACTGCTGGAAAACGAACCGCTGAATATCCACGGAAAATATTGGTTGATGTTGGATCGGAAGAATGCAAAAACCGGATCGCGGCAGCAGGAAGTAATAATTGGTTTCATGTAAATGGTCTTCATTAAAGAACATGATGTCCATGAAGAACATCTCAAGTAACAACCACGTTTCTTCATCTTCAACGTGCCAGTTTGAGAGCGGAATAAGATATATCTAGCTATATATATTTTTTTTTATTGATAACGTAAACACGAAACGCGTCTCAAGTGAGTCTTGTAACCCCTTTTTGTTATTTTATTTCTATCTAAAATTTAAAATATACCTAGCTATATATATTGCTATAGGTTGCAGGTTGTATTCAAATGACCAAGCTAGTCTTTTTTCCGTGTTTATTTTTTCACGACGTTTCGGCAATGGAACAAAGCCCTATTCATGTGAGATTACCTACAATAAGATCGGAACAGAATTAATAGTTACATGAATGTTAGGTTTGAGCCAAACTTCCAGAAAAGAAAAATTAAAGAAATGGCATATATCTTGAAAAACCAAAACAATAACAACATAAATTTTAAAAAAGATGTGAAAGGACTTTCTACAACATACCACAGACTCATAAAATAAAACTCACTAACCCTTAACACAACATTCCAACATGCCCACCATTGTTTACCACTTGCAATCATTCTACAAATTATTATTAATCATAAACACTTTCATCTGCAATCACTACGATTATCTACAATTGTACGTCATTTTGTTTCCTTTCTGTTGTTGTTTTCTTGTTGTTATTCATTCACAATTGCAATCTGTTATCAATTTCTTATTGCTGTTGTTTTCTTGTTGTTATTTTTGTTCATGTCATTTTTTAATTACGATTATCTACAATTGCACGTCACTTCATTTCCTTTCTGTTGTTGTTCACAATTGCAATCTGTTTTATTTTCCTATTGCTGTTGTTTTTCTTGTTGTTATTTTTGTTCATGTTATATATTTTTTTAATCTACGTTCACTGTCACTTCATAGTAATTATTCTAAGTTCCTGTCTCATTAGATTTCATCCTCCACCACACACAAACTAATGTACCCCTTCCTCATAGAATCACTTCCACACAGCAGTTAGTCAGTTCCATCTTTATATTATCCACAAACTGATCCACCTCCCTTTCTTCACTTCTCTACAATAGTTCGTTAGTTTAATGTAAGACATTTTCACTTCTACATGTAAGTAGCATTCCCAACGTATCATATAAATAATATTCCTAACATTCATGTAACTATTAATTCTGTTCCGATCTTATTGTAGGTAATCTCACATGAATAGGGCTTTGTTCCATTGCCGAAACGTCGTGAAAAAATAAACACGGAAAAAAGACTAGCTTGGTCATTTGAATACAACCTGCTTCTTCACACTAGTCAACCCCATCAACACAATATATTGCTATATATAGCAATTCTGACTTCCCCTCTTATTCAGCGTGTACAAACCTACAAAATGAGGTACCACTTGACAGACCTTCCACATGATATTGACAACTCATGTCAACGAATCTTTGAAACCACAAATATCAAAGAGGTCACATAAAACAACGAAATCAAAGCCGTGGATGACTGCTGGATTGCTGAAATCGACTGCAAAAAAAAAAAAAAAAAAAAACTGTACAAAAATTTGATGGGCTCCGAAGCAAGCAACAATATCTATAACACCATTTAATCTAAAATTGCTTAAATAGGTAAATTTAGGACAGTGTGATTATCCGAGCACTCCGACATGAGGTTTTTCATGGGTTAGTTTGGTTAGCGAAGTACTTTACTCCTGTAAATCGTCCTTTCCTTTGACCCTTGTTTCAAGGTGTCCACATTCTGAGTAATCTGTATTACCTATTTATGTTCACTAGGTGAATGAATGAATGAATGAATGAATAAATACTGTATTTAGCACCCTTATGGTGCGCTACAGGGGATGCCGCCGAGACGACGTAGTTACATAAATGCAAAATACACTTTATCACAATACATTGCCACTTATTAGCATACATATTTGCCATAATACAAATTATTATATATTACAAAAAACTCTTTTATATGTATAAATACGCGTTTAAATTTCCATACGTTTACATCTTTCACCATTCCATATAATATAATATTAGCTAGGCTACGTTACATTCATCGTTTTATTAATTTCATTAATATAAGTTCGTGTATTTTGTTAACAGGCTTCTTGTATTACTTAGGTAGTTGTCTTTATTGTTAGTATGTTATTGGGGTAGATATTCATATATACATATATATTGCCTAGTTATTTTGGTTTTGTTTAGTTATTATCTTATTCATTACGCAGGAACGCTCTAAGTTTTAACGCATTTGTAGTGTAGTAAAATATTTTATTTACCATTTCCCGATTTTCTCCATTTAACAAGTTTCTATGAAAGTTCTCTTCGTTTATGTTTTGTAGATAATCCCCTAGGTAGGAAGATCTTATGGGTTGATAGTGAGGACACGTAACAAGGAAGTGATACAAGGTTTCCTTTTCCCGATTGTTGCATATTGAGCACAGTTCCTCTTGGTTCCACGAATATTTGCAACCTTGTATGTAGAGACTGATTATGTCATTTTTTGTTGTTCTCAGTTGGCAGAAGATTCTCGTCCTTAATAACGGCAGTGAGAATTTGAGGCAAGTCCCAAACTGGATGGATTTATAGCGTTCGCTGTACGAAGAATTGTTTATTCTTTGGTGGTCGGTTCTATAATTCCGGGGATATTTTTTGCTATTTGTCTGGGATCTTGCAACTCCCAAATCGACTCATAGCCCAGGGAGCACATTGAATCTTTTATTTGGCTAACCCAATTGTATGTTCACTAGGTACCTAATATTATTCTATGAGTACACATATTTAAGCACAACTCCTCCTCTCAGCGCAAGTTTTACTTAAAGAGGGGAGTAGCATTTGTCGTAGGTACAATGTGAACTTTTTCTTAGTTTCGTTAAATAAATGGGGGAAAAAAAGGTCGTAGTAAAAAAGGTTAGCATCTTGAAATGCTCGCCCTAAACCAACGTCACGTACCCTCTAACGTTGTGGCCAGCCAAAACTCTCTATTTTCATGTCAACACCGCCTTGATGACTTCAAATGACAGTTACTTATAGATGCACAGCCAAAATGTGGCGGTTCTATGTCCACCGTCCCTTACATTTGCGTCGTTCGCTGTACAGAAACAGTTCAAAACTCTGTCGGTTGGCCTTTCCAAAGAGTGACTTTAGCACACATCCGGCTTCAGGTTGAATAGTGATAGGTAGTAATGAGTGGGAGCGGAGGGAGGAGGGTTAACAACACGAACTGACTAGTAATTAAGTAATTACATTCCCACCCCTCTTGGAGTTCTTTATTTCTACCTGAAACTCTGCTCTGTACCCGGCAATTTTTTTTCTTCTATTTTTCCCTCCTCTCTCGGTGGATGGAAACAGGCGAAACGCGTGTGTGTATGAAACAATCGAAAGGACACAATGCGACTATCACACGACAAGTCCTACGCTTTACAAGTTGTGTGTATGAGTGCAGCCAGGACATAGAGGCGGTAATCAGATGAGATGTCTGTATTATAGTTGACCATAATGACATTCGATCTCTCTAAGCTGCAATCATCATAATATGTCACCCGGTTAGTCAATATATTATATTGACTAACCGGGTGACAAAACGAAACGGGGAAAACATTTCAAACCTTCGTGGAAAAAAAAACAGTCATGCAGCATGGCTATAAGAGCGAATATATAATTTTTTGGTGTCTTCCGGCAGTGGATTCAGGATGGTCTGACACGGATGTTGGTATGAAATCTTTTCGAAAATTCGAGTTTTAAAAATTTTGGACCGAGAACAATAGCTACACTTTCTTCAAAAATTTGCTAAAAACACCTCCAGCCGACCTCCCTAATGGCTGAGGTCTGATCTTGGATAACGTTTGCCATTGCTGTGTGATGGATTGATGAAGTGACTTTTGGTGAATTAGTATGATTAGTATACAATTCCAGTATTTTATAATAGGTATAGGTAATGTAATGTACCTACTACAAGGTACAACGTTTGCCAGCCAAAAGCAACAGGTGTGGGGATCAGGAACCACATCAGCGATACCCTTCTGATTTTATTTCGTTTTCCGTCCATACACTCTTATATCTTCAACTACTGTGCTGAGGTTTTCCACTCCTTCAGGAAAAGCATCTTCGCATCGTACTGGTATGTATTTTCTACTGAGGGAACGACGAAAACTCCGATGTCTGCTGCACAAGTTCCTGAGCACGTTGTCCCTTAAAAGATGGGAATATGCAGGACAGATGACTGTCGACTTTGTGACTGTGAGCCAGAGACAGCGGAACACATACTCTGTAACTGTCCAGCGCTTGCATACAAAAGATTTAAGCACCTTGGTAAGGGCATCCTCAGTCCCTCCGAGGTTGCAAAAATCGATGACAACAGCCTGTTCCACTTCATACGGGAGGAGGCTGTAAACCGTCTCCTCACTACAAATGTTGTAGTGTAGGAACAGGGGTATAATGTCACAATAGACCCACTTCGAGGTCTACGTGACCAAAGGCATAAGCCTATCGAAGCCCCATTTAAAAAAAAAAACGTTGTCCCTTCTGTACAGCCGACTTCTGGAGAATATCCCAGCCTTGACGTAAATCTCTACTACCATAGCCGCCGTTTACCAAGCGCTGTGCACCGATAGCAATATTAAAAGGTACGTGGCAACGTGTTTGTAGGCAAAAACTAATATTCCTCCCTTTGAAATACCTAACCTTTCAGTACCGTTTGATTTTATCTTAATGTCGGTGTGAATCTTGCAGCACATTACTACAGTATTATTTTGCTGCCCGCTACGGTACTGACTCCTCTCGTCAAGCTCCACGATTCGATAAGTCCCGATTTTAAGTTTGGGTTTTCGCTCGCGTTAAGAAACTATTTATTTGTGCAGAATTGAATATCGTTCAAGTCAAATCCATTTTCGTTACAGTATCTTTGTTTTCGTTTATTCTGAAGAATTTCTATTTTCGTTATTCTACCTGTCTCAGAGATTTCTTTTATTATATTTTAATATACCAGAAGCATATTTGAGTTATTATTTTCCAATTTCGATTTTCCTATATTTATGGTTACCATTTCAATATTTTAGCGAATTTTCGAAGAAAATGTAGCTATTGTTCTCGGTCCAAAATTTTTTAAACTCGAATTTTCGAAAGATTTTCATACCAAAATCCGTTTCAGACCATCCTGAATCCACTGCCCAAAGACACCAAAAATTATATGTATATAATATATACATATATATATTATATATATTATATTAAATCCTAATCGTGACTCGTTGGGTGGGGGGGGGGGGTACAACAAATCTTAATCCTACAGTACATCACTGTTGGCTTTAATAGAAAATCGGTAGTAGCGCGGCCAAAAATACATACCTAATACGTTATTTTTCAATAATCACAGTTCAATCACCCTGCATTCATGGATAGTCCATGTTGTACATGTTCCACATTTAGTTAGAGTTTATTCATTAGAATTTTTTGAGACCATTCGCAACTTCGTATGACCAGCCGTTCGTTCACAATGACGGCTCAAAGGTTGAGCCGATATGAACCTATCAACACGATCGTGAATCAAATGGTTGAAATCCAGGCCAATGTTCATACCAAGGAACAGCTGTTTGGAACATCACATGGTTTTTGGGATGTAGTTTTTTTTTTTTTTTTGTTCTGAAAGAGGTACCTAAGTACCTACTTTTTGTGCTACGGAAAGAAAGTACCTAATTTTGAATGTTTGTTGGAAGGTAGGTACGTCTTTTCTGAAAAATTATTGCCGACGTAGGTAGGTGGAAGTAAAACCCCAGAATTATATAATCCCATTATCTATATAATCCCATTATATAATTATATAGTTAAACCCCAGAATCAATTCATTAGGAAATGCCAACTTCCCCTTTATTGAGGAAAACCATGCAGATGTTTTATGAATAATTCATTCTAATTATTAGTGAGTAGAGAAAAGGGAATTTAGGAAGCTTGATATTTAACCATGCATCAAGAGCATTCCTATGAGTAGTTAATGTTATCAGCAAAACGAATCAGCTCTTGGCTAACCGCCATTTTGCATTGATAAGAGACTTTAAGCCCCCAGCGCCCAGACTCAGCAATGTTTACATAGTATGTAAACGATTGCATCACAAATTTGGTTTTTTCTTGAAACAAAAACCAAATTTTACTGGAGAGACAATGAGCCTAGGTATTTAGTGACGTTACTGCCTATTTGATATTAAACATTCACTTAGGTCTCCAGAGGGCAGCAAATTAATTTTCCACCAAAATTCGAACCACAGGACGAGGTTTTCTTACACAAAAATGCAATTGAAAAATCCCCAGTCATGCAGCATGACTATAAGAGCGAATGTTCCAAGAAATAATTGGTTTTATGTAAAACGTCTTCATTAAAGAAATTGATGTCCATGAAGAACCACGTTTCAACCAACAATGTGGTTCAAGTATCAACCACGTTTCTTCATCTTCGAAGTGCTCCAGTTTGAGAGCGGAATAAGATATAGCAATTCTTCCCCATCTTATTCAGTGTGTAAAAACCTTTAAAATGAGGTGTCACATGTCAGACCGTTTCATTTTTGGAATTTATGGATGAACCTCCCCCACCATCATACATCCCCAAAATCCCCCTCAGCTTTTGGACATTACAACGATGAACACGACGGAGAAGTGAGAATTGCGATATCGCATTCCGTCATCAGATTAGAGCAGATTAACCATGACGAATAAATCAAGGTTCAACCACGTTTCTTCATCTTCAAAGTACTAAAGTTTGAGAACGATATAAGATATCGCAATAATTGGAATTATTCCGACTTCACAATCGTATTCAGCGTGTAAAAACGTTAAAAATGAGGTGTCACTTGTCAGACTTTCATATTTTGAGTGAACCCCCCCCCCCCCATACACCCCAAACCCCCCTCACCTTTTCGGTATTTTAACTCTGAACACGACAGTGAAGTCAGAATTGCTATATCGGATTCCGTCATCAGATTAGAGCAGAATATCCATGAAGATCATATCAAGTCACAACCACGTTTCTTCATCTTCAAAGTGCTCCAGTTTGAGAACGAAATGAGATATTGCAATTCTGATTGCAGCATTGTGTTTAGCATGAAATAACCTTCAAAATGAGGTGTCACTTGTCAAAATGTTCATTTTGGGAATTTATGAGGAATTTAATCCCTCTAAAACTCCTCAAAACCCCCCCTTGTGGTCCGATTCTTCCCATCTACGAACTTAGCCTGTCGATTGCCGAGACGGATGTTTTGCGCAAATTTGAACTTGTTTTCTCGATCCTATCGAGAGTTATCGTCTGGGATGACACATACATAAATATATTTAAGATTTACAGAAACCAGGAAAAATTACGGTTTTATTATTCATCCATCAAATCATTCTGTGTACTTTAGAATTGCCTTGTTGGAAGTTGGGAATCTCAATATCCTCAGAGGGTATCGGAATTCACGGCGGGATCCTCTCAGTCGAAAAGGTGAGGAATCCTCGGGAAAAGGCGAGCGGGCCCGAACAGATGGAACCCGCCGATGTTATCTCGAAAAGTCGCTCCCTTTTCGTTCATCTCTCTAACGATCTTTCGAAAAGAACGTTTGGCACTCTCCGACTGTAGAGAGATAGCCGCGATACCGATGATACCATCACCCTCTTCCACACCCTTAACAGGGGAAGCCCTAATAGTTTCGTTGCGATTCCATGAATCAATTACTGAGTTGGTATTGAATCCCTTCCCAGTTCCTCAGCATTGCTCCTTCATTTATTTACTTTTTGTCCCCTCTTTTTTAAATTCGATATCACGTTTTTCCAGTTTATACAGTTCTTGTAACCAAACAATAGGATTATATGTACTATCGATGAAGACGCTCGCAATCCTTATCTAACTTGCCTTATGTTCATATCTATCCGTTTACCATTAAATGGTTGATTTACTTTTCACCTCGTTGACACTGAGGGTTAATATGAATTTATTGTAGAAACATTTTCTACAATAAATAAATTTTCTGTACCGTATATATGATAAATAATGTATACTCGTATTATATGGTATCGCCGAAACTGAAAGTAGCTGATAAGTTTTGTTCGCATCTTTGGACTTCGAATATGACATTCTGACACAGCTGTTCCTTAGTATGAACATGGCCTGTATTTCAACCGTTTGATTAACGATCGTGTTGATAAACTGCGGATGGTCTCAAAAATTCGAAAAAATAAACTAAATGTAACTATAACACTAAGTATACCGTTCTATTTGAATTTTTCGAGATATGAATTTTTCAAGATTTCAAAATTCGTTTTGAACCCCCTCCCTTTGACCTAGGGTTATGAAAAGCCCTTGCCAATCGTTTTGCTCCCGACGTTGACCCTGCCACTAGTTCGATTGCCTCTATCAAAAGACTCAATTCCACCCTGCACTTTGCCAAGAGAGAGTTTTGGTATACTATCTTCAATAATGAACCATTGGAATCGACCGAAGAAAAACTTTTTTTAACCCCCCCCTCAAAATTGGTTGGTTTACGATTCAAGATACGTAGATTCAGAAAATCGAATAAAAAAAACTCTTCAAATTCTTGACACAACGGTTCATTATCTTCTTCGTACAGATCACCCTTCTGTCTAGATCACTAGGTCTAAATGTCTAGATCCTAAATGTTAGATTAATTATTATTATGAATAATCACTAATTATTAATAATTTTATCAAGTACCTACCTAGTGCAAATTATTATAATTTATTGTTAGGTATTAATAATTTGTATTTATTATTAATAATAATAATAATTATTAATTATGATTAATTAATACGATATCCGGCTGTTGGAATCGACTGGGTTCCTTTGTGCAGAACCTGAATGATAGAGATGATGAATTAATTACAAATAAAATGTACCGATATAATTCTGGGGTTTTTAATACAACGTCAGCAATAATAATTATTATTTTATTATTATTATTATATAGAAAAATTATTTTTCTATAAAAGAACAACCTACCAACAAACATTCGAAATTACCTGCATTCCGTAGCACGAAACGTACATCAGAACAAAAAATTCGACATCACTGAAATCACTAAAAAATATTATGATGTTCCAAACAGCTCCTTATTGACCTGTATTTCAACCGTTTGATTCGCAATCGTGTTGATAGGTTCAACCTTTGAGCCCTCATTGTGAACGAACGGCTGGTCGTACAAAGCTGTGGATGGTCTTAAAAAATTCTACGGGATAAACTTCATCTGAATATGAAATAAAAAACATACCGTTTCTTCTGAATTTTTCAAGTTTTGGAATTTTCATAAAATCCTTATTTTCATATTATACTTCCGGTTGTGGAAACGAAAGCACTCGCGGTGATATACTGGATAAATATTTTCACAGGAGGAGAAAATAGATATAATATATCTATATATAACTATAATACATCTATATATTATATATATGGATGCGTTGAATGACCAAATACTAGTCGTTTGTTTGAAGGTTTTTATTCCACGACGTTTCTGCCCAGGAACTGGGCCCTATTCATGCGGATATCTACAAGAGGAAGTAGAATTAATATTGTTATGAACAGCAATGTGGAGAACAGCAGAGATGGAATGCTTATTATGTATGTTACTACTAATGACATTGTTTGTGCTAAGTGGGTACTTACATTATAAGATGATGTAAATGTCACATCGGGGATTTGAACAGGGGATAGCACACGGTAACAACAGAAGGTTAAGGGATGCAAGGTTACAAATACAATAACAATATTACAAAATTACAATATTATATATATTTATTTATGTGTCATTCCAGACGATAACTCTCGATAGGATTGAGATAAAAAGTTCAAATTTGCACAAAAAATCTTTCTTGGCAATCGACAGGCTAAGTTCGTAGATGGGCAGAATCTGACCACTCTAAGAGGGGGTTTTGGGGAGTTTTAGGGGGGAAAATTCCTTATAAATTCCCAAAATGGAACATTTTGACAACTGACACCTCATGTTAAAGGTTTTTTTTACGCTAAACACGATGGTGTAATCAGAATATCTCATTCCGTTCTTTAACTGGAGCACTTTGAGGATGAAGAAACGTGGTTGTTACTTGATATGATCTTCATGGTTATTCTGCTCTAATCTGATGACGGAATGCGATATCGCAATTCTGACTTCTCTGTCGTGTTCAGCGTTGAAATGTCCAAAAGCTGAGAGGGGTTTTGGTAAGTTTGGATATGGGGGGGGGGGGGGGGAGTTTCACCCATAAATTCCAAAAATGAAACGGTCTGTCAAGTTTTTATACGCTGACTAAGATGGGGAAGTCAGAATTGCTATGTCTTATTCCGCTCTCAAACCGGAGCACTTTGAATATGAAAAACGTGGTTGTTACTTGAGATGTTCTTCATGGACATCATAATATGATAATATTATTCTTTAATGGAGACGTTTTACATAAAACCAATTGTTTCTTCGAAAATTCGCTCTTATAGTCATGCTGCATGACTGGGGATTTTTTTCCTCTTTGCCCTTTATTTTTCCCCGACGACTTCTCGGTAATTCTGCAGGCGGCGAGATCCTGGCTCTAAGCGTAATACCTTTTAAGGACTGGGAGGAGGTCTTTGCCATAGTTGAAGTTGGATCGACCCTGCCCTTCCCTGAAAACTATCCGCGTTTCACGTATCGGAAGGTCTCTATTCTTCATGTTGCAGACGTCAGAGAATGATGAGCCCATCAAATTAACTTTATGATGGTTACCCATTACTATTATTAACAAATTTATACCAATGGTACTACAGTTCTAGTCGTTTTGTCCTTCATTATTTTCGATTCGTCCTACCAGTTCCTCATTGCTCAACATCCTGCTACACAAGACAATTTAAATGAAATTCGGCTCTCCCGGATACAATAATTAATTACATAGGTAATCAAAAAGCGGGTATTTCGTGATACCTAGTGATTTATGTTCAGATTTATACTGTAGGAATATTTTTGTTCCTTAATTAATTTTGCTTTGTGTGTGGATGAAAAGAACCAGGCATTTTGGACCTCTAAGACAATTTGGGTAGGTGTAATTCAACTACTGGTTCTCTTCTTTAATTTCCACTATTCTGGTGCTCGAATCCTCCTTCCAGAAATAGATTGTGCTTTCGTAAACTGGGGAATCGGTAATTTTCCCATAACAGCTTTGATCTAGGAACGCGGTAGCGTTCCGCCCCGCCAAGCAAAGAAGTTGAGAAAACGAACGGTGCCGAGTGTATGTTTACCGGACGTCACGAAACGCGTTTTCGAGGTATCCATATCTCGGCTCCTATTTGACCGATCAACTTGAAAATTAGTGTGGGTCTTCTTTGAGTGGATATTAGAAAGCCCTGAAAGTTTCAAATCGATAGGTCTAAAGGGAGCCGAGCTACATAACTTCAAAAACCCGGTTTTTCGGGTTTTTGTTCTTCTTCTCCTTCGCGTTCTCCTTGTTCAGACAGGCAAGGCTGGAGCCTCTCCACGTTCACCGATTGACTTGAAATTTTGCACAGAGCTTCATTTAACCTTGAGACAGAGCCTTATATAAGATTTAACCCATTATCTCAACCCAAAAAAGTTTTACAAACAAAAAAACAGAAACTTTAGGAAAATTCTGTCCACTTTGACGAGTCTACAGCCTGGGTAAAAGGACCAATCGACTTGAATTTTTTTTACATACCTTCTTTATAGCATGGCTCAGTGCCATTTGAACGAAATAGGCCAATATCTCAACCCAAAAAAAATTAGGGACAAAAAAAACTGAAATTTAGGGTAATTTAGGCTAATTATGGCCATACCTCGGCTCCTAGTAGACCGATCAACTTGGAATTTGGTATGGATCTTTTTGGTGTGAATAATAGAAAGCCCTGAAAGTTACAAGTCGCTAGGTCTAAAGGGAGCCGAGTTATATAACTTCAAAAACCAATTACCATGTTTTTCTACTTTTTTCAGTCGGTCAAGGCTACAGCCTCTCCACCTTCGCCGATTGACTTGAAATTTTGCACGGAGCTTCGTTTCCAGTGTAGCAAGTGCCTTTGGAAAGATTCAAGTCGATATCTTCAAAGGGAGCCGAGTTATATAACTTCAAAAACCCGGTTTTTCACCCTTACCTGTTCTTCTTCTCCTTAATCAGTTAGGCATTTCCACCTTCACGGATTGACTTGAAATTTTGCACAGAGCTTCGTTTTAACATTAGCCAGTGCCTTTTGAAAGGTTTAACCCATTATCTCAACCCAAAAACTTTTAGAAACAAAAAACTGAAATTTAGGCTGAATTTGGCAACTTTGACGAGTCTACAGGCTGGGTAACCGGACAAATCGACTTGAAATTTTGCATAGACCTTCTTTATAAAATGACCCACTTCAACAACAAAAAGATGTGACATCCCCCCAAAAAACACTCCGTGTAAAAATCACCCCGCCTCGCAAATATCATTCTTCAGAGGCCGGAAAAAGTTATGATATCCACTTTCTCGCCCGCCCTTTTCCTCATTAAGGGGCTAACTATAATGAAAAGCTTAACCACTTCACAAGCACCGTACCCCTTTCGAAATCTCCCCTTGGCGCTATTGCGAGAAGTTTTTATTACTTCCACAAGCAACCAATACTTGTATAAAAAGTTTGTATTTGTAGTATTTTTATTACTTTCACTACCTACAAACCTGATCCTCCTTCCCCTAACCACCACCATTAAGTATTAGTTGCTTGTGGAAGTAATAAAAACGTCTCGCAATAGCGCCAAGGGGAGATTTCGAAAGGGGTACGGTGCTTGTGAAGTGGTCAAGCTTTTCATTATACTTAGCCCCTTAATGAGGAAAAGGGCGGGCGAGAAAGTGGATATCATAACTTTTTCCGGCCTGATATTTGCGAGGCCTGATATTTGCGAGGCGGGGTGATTTTTACACGGAGTGTTTTTTGGGGGGATTGTTGTTACGTGACCAAAGGTTCTCTCTGATGAAACTTCTGGTTAAGTAGTCAGTGGGTTTATGTGATTATGCACGTAAATTATGGTTTTGGCTGTACCGCCGTTCTATAAGACGGTGCATTGATTTTTCGAGTTTTATTTGACTCCTTATTATCATTGGCCTACACAAGGCAAACCGTCGGCCGACCTACCGTAACAGAAGAAGGCTTCTCCTTCCCGATACCACGCTTGGCCGGTCATTATGCATTTTCGACCGTTTTACCTCATCCGACCAGAGAAGCTTGATGGAAAGGTGAGCTCAGGTTTCCACTAAGGGACTCGCCGGAAGCCCTCTATAACAGTGATCATCCGTACCGAACCTGTGATGAAGGAACTTCGCTGGGCAAGCTAAACGATATGTAATTCCGCTGTCTTTTCGTCCCCCCCTTACGGCCCCAAGCCTGCAATCAGTGTTTTTTCTCTCTAGCCCAGGGGGTTCCCGCGGATATTCACCAGGTGGCCAATAACACGGATTTCGAGTTTCCTATGTTTCATGTCAAACCATCCACACTTGCCTAATGACACGTTAATGTTCTCTTCAAGAAAAATAATTTAGACGTTGCGGAGGACTCACCAGTATAACGGAAGCCAAGTTGTCACTAAAAATTGAGGTGGAACAGATGGTGAAAGTGACAGTCAACAAACAAAATACCAAGATAATTATGTACATGGCGTTACATTAAGGAATTACAAAATATACCAACCATTTGTTACGTGAACGATATTAAGATATCTTTATACCCTGACATCGATACCATGTACAATCGATCAATAACAAAATTACAAGATGTGGGCACAACACTCAAATAGTCTTTTGATGCCAAAATATGTTTATTGGCACGCCTTTTATAAACTATATCGACCAGTGGCGTAGCGTGGCTCTGGACATAGGGGTACCGCAATCGATCCCCCCCCCCCCCCACACCCTGATTCTCTCATCATAAAAATTAAAACGTGAAGCAGTTCTTAGCAAGCTGTTTGTTCAGAGGAATTGTGTGATATTATTTATTTTCTAAAATTATTTTTTTAGGTACCTATACCTAGCTAATTTACAAAAATTCCCTTGCGAACCGGACTTGCCTACAGGGAGGCTACTCCAGTTAAGTCCCCCCAGTCCACCCCTACCAACCAACCGTACTGACTATTCTATAAAAGTAGGAAATAGCAAGAAGAGCAAGTAGGTAAACAAAAATGGGGGTTTCAGATATCTGCCTCCCTCTGGCCCCTCTGACGTCATCACCACCTCCCTTCACTACCACCCGATCACCTAACCAGCCAGCTCTCTGACGTCATAGGCTCTTACGGCATAGGCTTTGACGTACTAGTTGGCCTCCTGCCAGCCGTCTGACGTCATAGGCTCTTACGGCATAGGCTTTGACGTACTAGTTGGCCTCCTGCCAGCCGTCTGACGTCATAGGCTCTGACGTAGTGGCCCATCGCTTGTGTTCTGACGTGATCTGAGGGAAACGGCAAACCATGGAACAACATGGAAGTTTATTCCCCCATCTGCTCCCTTCTTTGGAGGACTATGGGAAGCTGCCGTTAAACAAGCCAAGCGCTTGTTGAAGAACTGCCTTCGTGACCAAGTCCCGAGTCTGGAAAGCTTCATCACAATCACCACCCAAGTTGAAGCAATACTGAATTCCAGGCCATTGTCAGCTATGTCCAGCTCTCCCAATGACTTATCAGTACTCACCCCAGCCCATTTTCTCATATTTCGTCCTCTCACGATCCCAGCACCCGATCCAGATCTCCTCAACCAATCCCTAAAGGATCGCCATCGTTTTACGCAATACGTTGTGCATAACTTTTGGAACCGTTGGAAAAAGGAGTTCCTCTTAGAGCTTCAGAGCCGCTCCAAATGGGATACAACAGATCGACCTGCACTGATTGGTGACCTTGTCCTGATCGTTGACAACAACTCTCCACCACTCTCCTGGACAATGGGGAAGATAATACGCATTTATCCCGGAACTGATGGCGTCACACGTGTGGCAGAAGTACAAACCCAATCTGGAACACTTTCTCGCCCAGTGAGAAGATTATGCCCCTTCCCAGAAGATGTTAGTGGAGCTCCCGCTTCCACGGTGGGGGAGGATGTCACGGCTCACCATCAACTACCTACATCCCACTGATTTACCTACGCGCCGCTTCCAAACCCAACCCCATGGCAACTGATTGGCTTTTGTTTCAACGATCCGCCAATAATAGGCGTCCCCGTGTTGTGACTCAGATGTTCTTCTCCATTATGAATCCAGTGTTTTTCGATATCGAGTTCTTCCAATTCCGGATTTTCGTTTTGTAAAACTATACCTAATAAAGTGATTTGATTTTTCTAAGTGCAATTGTGTTGTTTTCTCAAAAATACGGTTAGCACCCGACACGTTTCAAGATACGTAGATTCAGAAAATCGAATTAAAAAACTCTGCAAATTCTTGACACAACGGTTTATTATCTTCCTTGTGCAGATCACCCTTCTGTCTATACCAGACTGTGTTGCAAATCGGCACCATACCATATTCTCACCGTACTCATACCATTTCTTTCCTATCATACCGTACTGTACCTACTATACTAAATCATACATACAATAATATACCATACCATACGCATACCATGTCGTACCAAAATTCGTTTTGAACCCCTTCCCCTTGACCTAGGGTTATGAAAAGTTTCGAGGACCATTGTGGGGTTGGTCGAAACCCATAAAAAAAATTTCGTAATTTTAACTCAACGCTAACTGGGCAAAGTGCCGCGGACGGCGGTAGGACGGATTTTTTTTATTCGATTTTCTGAATCTACGTATCTTGAAACGTAAACCAACAAATTTAAAGGGGGGGTTAAAAAAATTTTTTCTTTGGGCGATTCCAATGGTTCATTATCGAAGATAATAAACCGAAATGAAGTACGAGGTACGCGGTGTGGGTGTGGGAGGGGGCGCAGAGACATAAAAGGTCTCGTCGTATGACGCACTAGTTGGCCTCCTGCCAGTCGTATTACGTCATACGCTCGTGCTTCATATGCTCTGACGTACTTGTTGGCCTCCTGCCAGCCGTCTTACGTCATACGCTCGTGCGTCATAGGCTCTGACGCAATAGTTGGTCTCCTGCCAGCCGTCCTACGTCATACGCTCGTGCGTCATAGGCTCTGACGTACTTGTTGGCCACCTGCCAGCCGTCTTACGTCATACGCTCGTGCGTCATACGCTCTGACGTACTTGTTGGCCTCCTGCCAGCCGTCTTACGTCATACGCTCGTGCGTCATAGGCTCTGACGTACTTGTTGGCCTCCTGCCAGCCGTCTTACGTCATATGCTCGTGCGTCATATGCTCTGACGTACTTGTTGGCCTCCTGCCAGCCGTCTTACGTCATACGCTCGTGCGTCATAGGCTCTGACGTACTTGTTGGCCTCCTGCCAGCCGTCTTACGTCATACGCTCGTGCGTCATAGGCTCTGACGTAATGGCCCGCCGGTCGCTTGTGTTCTGACGTGATCTGAGGGAAAGGGTGAATCAAGGGAACAAATTTTTCCCGTTTCAGTTTATGTGCCAAAGCAAAGACATGAAAATGTCAAAAAAAATATGTAAATAGGTACCTAAGCCCAACTGTAATGTCAATTTTCTGACAATGAGTTTTCGACTATAGTTTTCATACCTTTTTACTTAAGTACTTATTGCAATTTGAGACTGATAATGAGCTGTTTGCAAATAAAAAGTCTGATAACTACTTTATTACATCTTATTAATCTATTTTCAAGTTCCGATTCACAGTTGAATGTATTTTATTTAGATGTCGTAAAATTCGAAAACGATGGAATGACGAAACCTGTCGACTACTGACTCAAGTGATAATGTCGAGTTCTAACACATGTAGGTCGACTACTAGTGCAAAACCATGTCGACTACTGAAGAAAATGTTGGTCACTGGTATCGACTACTACCTAGAGCATTGGGATTTTTTACAAAACGTCTTTTTCCCTTTTCAAACCATGTTGAATAATATTTCCCGCTGCCAGGTCTTTTAGGGAAGGATCTTGGGTACACAATGAACAGGTTTGCAATGAGAAAAAAACCGAGTGAATATTGAAATGTCATCCATTTCTGACCTATATTTAAAATTTCAAGTATCTAGCTCATCATCAAAATTTAATTTGTTTAAACATATAGGTATTATTTAAACAATTTTACAGAGAAGAAACCGAGTGAATATTGCATTGTGATCCAGTTCTGACCTATTTTTAAAATTTCAAGTCAATAGCTCAGCATCAAAATTTAATTTGTATTATTACAAAAAGGTATTATTTAAACAATTTTACAGATGAGAAACCGAGTGAATATTGCAATGTGGTCTATCCCCGACTGATGGTTGAAATTTCTAGACTGTAGTTTACCTGGAAGATGAAAAAAGGCAGTTTTATTCTGGGCGGCTACCCGGGACCCACCTAACGGCCGTTTTCGACGCGAAGTTTAGTGTTTTTCCTAAACCTTTGCGCGCTCACTGTGAACGAACGGCTGGTCGCACAAAAATCCAATTGGTCTTAAAAGATTCGTAATTCTTCAGGTCATTCAAAAGTGAACTAAAAATTACACCGTTTCGTGAGAATTTTTCGAGATATGACATTATCGAAATTTCAAAGTTCGTTTTGAACCCCTTCCCCTTGACCTAGGGTTATGAAAAGTTTCGAGGATCATTGTGGGGCTGGTCCAAACCCAGAAACCAAATGTCGTAATTTTAGCTCAACGCTAACTGGGCAAAGTGGCGCGGACGGGGGACGGCGTACGGCGTACGGCGGACGGACGGATTTTGGTTTATTATCTTCGATAATAAACCATTGGAATCGCCCAAAGAAAAAAAAATTTTAACCCCCCCTCAAAATTTGTTGGTTTACGTTTCAAGATACGTAGATTCAGAAAATCGAATAAAAAAAAATCCGTCCGTCCGCCGTACGCCGTACGCCGTACGCCGTACGCCGTCCGCCGTACGCCGTCCGCCGTCCGCGCCACTTTGCCCAGTTAGCGTTGAGTTAAAATTACGAAATTTTTTTTATGGGTTTCGACCAACCCCACAATGGTCCTCGAAACTTTTCATAACCCTAGGTCAAGGGGAAGGGGTTCAAAACGAATTTTGAAAATTTGAAAATCTCATATCTCGAAAAATTCATATAGAACGGTATGTTTTTTATTTCATATTTAGATAGAGTTTGTTCCGTAGAATTTTTTAAGACCATCCGCAGCTTTGTACGACCAGCCGTTCGTTCACAATGACGGCTCAAAGATTGTGCCTCACAACACGATCGTGACTCAAACTGTTGAAATACAGGTCCATTTTCATACTAACAAGCTCTTTGGAACATCATATGGCTTAAGTGATGTCGAGTTTGTTGTTCTGAGGTGCGTTTCGTGCTACGGAAATGAAGGTAATTTCGAATGTTTGTTGGTAGGTACTTCTTTTATAGCAAAATTATTACCGACGTAGTATTAAAAACCCCAGAATTATATCGTATTAATTAATCATAATTAATAATAATAATTATTAATAATAAATACGAATTATTAATACCTAACAATAAATTATAATAATTTTCACTAGGTACTTGATAAAATTGTTAATAATTAGCGATAATTGATAATAATAATTAATCTAACATTTAGGATCTAGACATTTAGACCTAGTGATCTAGACAGAAGGGTGATCTGTACAAAGAAGATAATGAACCGTTGTGTCAAGAATTTGCAGAGTTTTGGTTTATTATCTTCGATAATGAACCATTGGAATCGCCCAAAGAAAAAAAATTTTTAACCCCCCCTCAAAATTTGTTGGTTTACGTTTCAAGATACGTAGATTCAGAAAATCGAATAAAAAAAAATCCGTCCGTCCGCCGTACGCCGTACGCCGTCCGCCGTACGCCGTACGCCGTCCGCCGTCCGCGCCACTTTGCCCAGTTAGCGTTGAGTTAAAATTACGAAATTTTTTTTATGGGTTTCGACCAACCCCACAATGGTCCTCGAAACTTTTCATAACCCTAGGTCAAGGGGAAGGGGTTCAAAACGAATTTTGAAATTTTGAAAATTTCATATCTCGAAAAATTCATATAGAACGGTATGTTTTTTATTTCATATTTAGATAGAGTTTGTTCCGTAGAATTTTTTAAGACCATCCGCAGCTTTGTACGACCAGCCGTTCGTTCACAATGAAGGCTCAAAGATTGTGCCTCACTACAGGATCGTGAATCAAACTGTTGAAATACAGGTCCATTTTCATACTAACAAGCTCTTTGGAACATCATATGGCTTAAGTGATGTCGAGTTTGTTGTTCTGAGGTGCGTTTCGTGCTACGGAAATGAAGGTAATTTCGAATGTTTGTTGGTAGGTACTTCTTTTATAGAAAAATTATTACCGACGTAGTATTAAAAACCTCAGAGTTATATGGTATTAATTAATCATAATTAATAATAATAATTATTAATAATAAATACACATGATTAATACCTAACAATAAATTATAATAATTTTCACTAGTTACTTGATAAAATTATTAATAATTAGTGATAATTCATAATAATAATTAATCTAACATTTAGGATCTAGACATTTAGACCTAGTGATCTAGACAGAAGGGTGATCTGTACAAAGAAGATAATGAACCGTTGTGTCAAGAATTTGCAGAGTTTTTTTTATTCGATTTTCTGAATCTACGTGTCTTGAAACGTAAACCAACAAATTTTGAGGGGGGGTTAAAAAATTTTTTCTTTGGGCGATTCCAATGGTTCATTATCGAAGATAATAAACCAAAATTCTTGACACAACGGTTCATTATCTTCTTTGTACAGATCACCCTTCTGTCTAGATCACTAGGTCTAAATGTCTAGATCCTAAATGTTAGATTAATTTTTATTATCAATTATCACTAATTATTAACAATTTTATCAAGTACTGTAGGATTGTTTGCTCTACCAACGGGAAGATCAGGGATGAAATGACAAGGCAGTCATTTTAACTTCGATGGCTGATATATATTTACAGAAGATCGTGCGCGTTATGAAATGTCGATGTGTACAGGTTAATGAATAGATGAACGATTGTAGAAAAATACAGGTTTACGTAGAGTGAATGCACTTGAACACACGAGGGGTTATTACACTGAGGAGACTTGAGTCACAGAGTAGGTCGGGTACAAACAGTTATCAGTTAGATCGAAAGTGATGCGTTTGAACGTGATGCGAGTGAATGTGTTGGTTGACAGATCGTTGGTTGACTGAACCGCGTTGGTTGACTCAACCGCGTTGGTTGACTCAGCCGCGTTGGTTGAGTCAACCGCGTTGACTGAATGAAGTTTGTAGACTGAACGGTGGACTGAACGCATTTGGCAGTGCTCAGGGATTTTATAACCTAGGTAGAGGGGAGCAGACGTTTTGGAACTCTTGTGAAAACACAATAAACCGCGAGAGGGGGTAACTTGGAGGGATGGAATGGAAGAGTGAAGTCAGTTATGATACAATGACCTTAGGTCGTTGCCACAGGGGGTTAATGGTATAAGTACACAGATGTAGGGATCAGGGGCGGCTCGTGGGCTCAGAAACTGGTGGGGCACCAGGGCAATATTTAGGTGCATACCTACCTATTAGGTACTCACTATTGGAACTAAACTCAAACTACCCTTACAGCTAAACTGCTTCATAATTAATGGTATGCAGCTCTTAGCAAGTCAGGAAACATCGTTCTCCAAAGAGTTCTCTTGAGGAGAGGGAAGATTACTGACCACTATCCAGGATTACCGACGAGGAGGTGGCTGCAAGGCAATCCCACCTACCCACCAAAATAATTATCTTCAAAATTATAGGAAGAATAAAAGAGAAATTGTGACTGTACGAGTACTATTCAAAGAGTACATTATAAAGGTAGTCAAAAAATTATATTATTGGAGTTTCTATTACTGGGGTTTTTAAAAATTAGCAATCGCGACCATCTGCTTCCTAGCCGAGTGGTACCTTGAAAACCCCCTCTAAAAATGTCCTCTTATGCCCAGATTGCACATACGTTTTCTTATCCAATCGTATCAAAACATTTTAAGCGATCACAGAACAGCAAGATTGATTTCAACTAGCTTTTAGAGTTCGTTGGTTAGCTCAAACAAAGCTCGAGTCAACGAAGTCACCATCAGTTTCAGGGATAACAAATAAAACAGTATTCTCAACGGTTGGCTGAGCTACATAATAATATTATGTATATTACTGTTATTAACGGTTATTAACTTACAGAATGTAGAAATCAACAAATGAGATTCTTTTGGGCGAATAGTGATCCACGTAGTATAGTACGGTTTTCTGTGGATCCACTTCAGTCTTGACGACTAGCAAGCGTTCACGCGTTGCACGTGAGGTATTAAATTTCAATGTTTAGTTGATTAATATTATGGAGACAATAATTCACTTTTACTATGATGAGTAAATACGAAGCTAAAAACCACCAGTCAATGCATTCAAAATAATATTATAACGTCAGGCAACGTTTTGATATCATTCTTATCAAACATGGAAGAAAGCATGGAAGAATGAAACTCGTTCTTCCTTGACAAGGAACGATTCAACGATCGATTGTTTTCGGCGTTCAACTTGATACGATATTTTGGCCACCGCCCGGAACGCCTCCTATCTCGCAACACAGAGTGCCTTCCCCCACCCCAGGAAGCGCCTATACCTTCAACATTGAGACTGGGGCACTTCTGGTCGATCCGATAATCGACTTTTTTAATCGATAAATCGAAACAAAATGCGACTCAGTGGAAGTGGGTAGTCATGGAGGAAGGGAGATCTCCCTTCTTCCATGGTGGGTAGTAGTAGGTAAGATTTTTTTCTCCTTGTTCTATGTTTTTTCTGTTTTCCTTTGCAAATTTTTGGGTGGGGCGAGGGCCAAGGTGGCCTTATGGACGAGCCGCCACTGGTAGGGATAACTAACCAGGTGTAGGGACTACCCAGGTATGCCAACGGGACGTGACGTTCAACAACCTCAAGGTGGTTGAACTGGCAGTGAAAGGAAATTTTATGAGGAAGCGTATTTTATTTTTGTTATTTTATTATTTGTTTTCGCGGTGTGAGGCTACGGCCGAACAAGTACCTAGTGGAAATCATTATAATTTATTGTTAGGTATTAATAATTCTTATTTATTATTAATAATAATTATTAATAATTATTACGATATAATTCTGGGGTTTTTAATACTACGTCGGTAATAATTTTTCTATAAAAGAAGTACGTACCAACAAACATTCGATATTACCTTCATTTCCGTAGCCCGAAACGCACCTCAGAACAACAAACTCGACATCACTTAAGCCATATCGTCGGCAAAATGACAAAGTGGCGTATCTTTTTTACACCACCACAAACGGACGTAACTGCAAAAATCCGATTTTTGAGTTGGCTTCATAATTAATAACCTGGTAAGTGACTCCAAAAGTTAGCACCAATCCTCATACGTTTTAGTCGCTTAGTAACACAGCAAATGCTAGAGTACTAAAGGCGTATCTACAACAATCGGAACTACCACACTGACAGACGGGCGTATCTATCAATTACCTCTCTTTGTCGTTATGACAGTTGCGTCACTTTTAACTTCCTCCTGATTTAGTGACCACTCCTCTAATGACATTGGAAACTCGAAGGAAACATTCCAGATGACTGCTCAGTCGGGTTTTCTTACCTCAGTTTCGCCATTGTCGAAGGATTTTTTTTTAAATCTAGTTAGGTACCTAGTTCGTTTTAGAATCATCTTTATTTTTTGGGATTCCTTGCCTCGCGGATTTGAGAGACGAATATGGATGGCCTTGATCCTTTCAGTAGGCACGAAGAAGATTATGGAGATGATGAAGAATCCGAAAACGAAACTCTGGACTTGCAAAACTTTTAAATCATTGATAATTAATTATTTTGTACTAACCCAATTTCATAGTTACCGTTTTTCTTTCAACATTTTTTATGACATAAAAAGGTTTGACATTGTCATCACGTAAAATTTTTATTAATTTATTAAAAAACATTTATTAAAACAATTTTGTAAGGTGCCGTCTGATTTTTCTTCAAAGTAGGTAACTTCCCTCCATTACCTAATGAAAATATGCTAATACAAGTGTGGAAAAATAATGATTACTCCCTTTAAAAAACCTCCAAAATTGAAAAGGTCGAGTGACGTAACTGAAAAGGTACCAACTGTTGGCAATGAGAGAAGGACGTATCTGCTATTAAGGCATCCTGGAAAGGCGAAGCGCGACAAGTTTCATAAGGGTTCTTGAACAAGTCAACTATAGGTGGAATGAAAGATTTTTGGTCTTGTTAATATATTTATCGATTTTTCCAACGCCCTTAAACTGTCAAACGCGAATATCTCGAAATGCGTTTTTTGCAGTTACGCCCGTTTGTGGTGGTGGAAAAAAGATACGCCACTTTGTCATTTTGCCGACGATATGTTGTTCCAAAGAGCTTGTTACTATGAAAATGGACCTGTATTTCAACAGTTTGATTCACGATCGTGTTGTGAGGCACAATCTTTGAGCCGTCATTGTGAACGAACGGCTGGTCGTACAAAGCTGCGGATGGTCTTAAAAAATTCTTAGGAATAAACTCTATCTAAATATGAACTAAAAAACATACCGTTTGATGAGAATTTATCGAGATATGGAATTTTCAAAATTTCAAAATTCGTTTTGAACTCCTTCCCCTTGACCTAGGGTTATGAATAGTTTCGAGGATCATTGTGGGGCTGGTCCAAACCCAGAAACCAAATTTCGTAATTTTAACTCAACGCTAACTGGGCAAAGTGGCGCGGACGGCGGACGGCGTACGGCGAACGGACGGATTTTGGTTTATTATCTTCGATAATGAACCATTGGAATCGCCCAAAGAAAAAATTTTTTTAACCCCCCCTCAAAATTTGTTGGTTTACGTTTCAAGATACGTAGATTCAGAAAATCGAATAAAAAAAAATCCGTCCGTCCGCCGTACGCCGTCCGCCGTCCGAGGCACTTTGCCCAGTTAGCGTTGAGTTAAAATAACCCCTAGGTATCTGATATTTGCAATTTGCTGAATTACTGGGCATGTACAGCTCTCTGTGTTGCAGTTTTTCCATCTGTGGCATTTTAGGTTCGTGATGTTGGGTATATCCATGGCCTTCAGTGAAAATGCAATGAACTTCGTTTTTTCATGATTCAATTTCAAATTTTTTTTTCATAGAGCCCATTCAAGTTTGTCAGGTCTTCCTCCGTTTTATACTTAGCCTCCTCCCATGTTCTCCCAATTGATATCAAGGCTGTATCATCCGCGTAGGAGACTAATTCACCATTTATTTTGTTACTCAAAATATCATTCACGTATATAAGGTAGAGGATTGGACTAATTATCGTACCTTGCGGTACTCCACATAACATATTTGTCGGTTCGCTTAATTTATTTCCTAACCTTACTTGTTGCACCCTCCCCTCCAAATAGCTCTGAACCCATTTTGGTTTATTATCTTCGATAATGAACCATTGGAATCGCCCAAAGAAAAAATTTTTTTAACCCCCCCTCAAAATTTGTTGGTTTACGTTTCAAGATACGTAGATTCAGAAAATCGAATAAAAAAAAATCCGTCCGTCCGCCGTACGCCGTACGCCGTACGCCGTCCGCCGTCCGCCGTCCGCGCCACTTTGCCCAGTTAGCGTTGAGTTAAAATTACGAAATTTTTTTTATGGGTTTCGACCAACCCCACAATGGTCCTCGAAACTTTTCATAACCCTAGGTCAAGGGGAAGGGGTTCAAAACGAATTTTGAAATTTTGAAAATTTCATATCTCGGAAAATTCATATAGAACGGTATGTTTTCTATTTCATATTTAGATAGAGTTTGTTCCGTAGAATTTTTTAAGACCATCCGCAGCTCTGTACGACCAGCCGTTCGTTCACAATGACGGCTCAAAGATTGTGCCTCACTACAGGATCGTGAATCAAACTGTTGAAATACAGGTCCATTTTCATACTAACAAGCTCTTTGGAACATCATATGGCTTAAGTGATGCCGAGTTTGTTGTTCTGAGGTGCGTTTCGTGCTACGGAAATGAAGGTAATTTTAATGTTTGTTGGTAGGTACTTCTTTTATAGAAAAATTATTACCGACGTAGTATTAAAAACCCCAGAATTATATCGTATTAATTAATCATAATTAATAATAATTATTATTAATAATAAATACAAATTATTAATACCTAACAATAAATTATAATAATTTTCACTAGATACTTGATAAAAGTTTTAATAATTAGTGATAATTGCTAATAATAATTAATCTAACATTTAGGATCTAGACATTTAGACCTAGTGATCTAGACAGAAGGGTGATCTGTACAAAGAAGATAATGAACCGATGTGTCAAGAATTTGCAGAGTTTTATGAATGTGGACTGGTACCTTTTTTCCAACATTGTTCTTATTAATATGTTATGTGAAACTGTATCGAACGCCTTTGAGAAGTCTTTGAACACCACTATCACCCTGTTACCCACATCTAGGTTATTATTTATTTTTCTATATAAGTGCAATATGGCATCCAAGGTGCTTTTGCCCGCCTGGAATCCATATTGATTATTGTTTATTGAGTTGTTATTTCTCATGTACTTAGTCTATTAAGTAGTCTTTTATTATTTTCTCTATGATTTTTGCTATGTTGGATAACAAAGAGATAGGGCGATAGTTGTTGGCGTTTGAGGCGTCTCCTGATTTGAACAGCGGTATGACTACAGCCCTTTTATAGATATTGGGGAAAATGCCATACTTACAGCTGAGATTGATGATATGCGCTAAGGGCTTGGCTATGAAGGCATCTAATTTTTTCAGTGTTTCTGCAGATATCCCGTCGAAACCTGGGCTGGATCCCCCTTTCAATTGTTGAATTGCTTTTTTTATATCCGCTTCCGTTACTCTTAAGAAGGGCTCGACCGGGTCACAGGTTTCTCTAGATTTCTCCCGGTTATTCTGGTACCAATGGAAGCAAAATGTTTGTTCAGAATATTAGCAATTTCCGATTTTTCTGTAATAAGGTTATTTTCTGAGAGTATTTCTTCTATTTTAATTGAGTTTTTATGAGTTTTATTATGGGCTACCTCGTGTATAACGTTCCAGATTTTCCTCATGTTCGTTCCCGCCTTTTCTATCTTTTTAGAATAATAATTATTTTTCGCGATTTTTATTAAAGCGCTTAATTTATTTTTGTATCTAACAAACTTCCTTTTGATTGACGGATTGAACGGGGATTTTTCAACCTTTTTCTTAAGTTTTTCTTTTGTTATTGTACTTTTTATTAGTCCCGGAGTAATCCATGGCTTGCTTGGTTTCCACTTTCTGGATAACGGACCTGAAGGAATTTTCTTGCTATTGTTTGCAATGTGTTTCTGTAAAGTGCAGTGAAATAATTCTGCCGCATTGTTAACATCAGAGCTTCCCATCACCTCCTCCCAGTTTTCATTTTTTAGCACGTTTTTCAGCTGGTCGTGATCTAATCTTTCAACAAATTCCATATCGCCTTCCCCATTTGGTATAACCGTTGCCGTATCTATAGAGGCCAATGTTGAATAGTGATCAGTTATGGCTGATTGCCATATGATCGTGGAGATCTGGTTTCTGGATAGCATTTTATTTGTTCGAATGTTAATATGGTCCACGCAAGATTTACTTTCCCGTTCGATTCTTGTGTAATTTTGAATATACGGTACAAATCCAATTGCAGAGATGGTATTCAAGTATTCGAATTTCTTATTTTCATAATTGGTATTCGCACTTATATCTATATTTATGTCACCCATTATTATATCAATCACATTCCTTTCTTTGCTTTTACATTCTGTATTGAGATCATTTAGAAATTCCTCTAAGTTATCTTCACTAGGAGATCTGTACATCGCCGTGATTTGTAGAATTAAGTTTTCATACTTAAATTTTAGTCTAAGGCCTACAGCCTTTTTCAATTGTATCTCTTGTTCTAGTATAATTTTACATTTCTCGTTATAGTAAACAATGACACCACAATTTATATTGATAAATTTAGTTGAACAGATGTAATTGTATCCTGGAATTGTTTTGCTAGTTACACAGTTTGAGTGCCAGGTTTCTGTGAGACATATAATGTCAGGTTGTTTAACTAGGTTCTCCAAGTTACACAACAATTCATCAAAATTTTTATTTAAACTTCTGATATTCGTATTTAACATTAAAATGCCATCCTTTACTTGATTTCTGAGTGCATTATTCAGACTCTCTATATTCTCGCAAATAGTTTCTTCATTTGGTTTTTCTATACTGTCAAAGATGTCCATTTTAGTTTTTTTTTTTCGTTTTCCTTTTTAATATTCCACATAGAACCATACCTTATATTAATCCGTTTTTCGAATGTCCATCAGCGACAGTTTGGATATCCGAGCTTCTTCACCGATGAGCTTAAGCGTATCCAATTTTTCCAGTTGTTTCTCATCAAAAACGCGAAGTGGGCGAGTGTTGAAAGTATCATCCTTTTTTATGTAGATTGTTCCCTCCGAAGTCCAAGCGAATTTGTAGTCATAGGCCTTTGCAAACTGTCTCGCACGCCAGAATAATTTGCTGTTTTCTGCTGTAAGACGGTCGTTTATAAAGATCTTAGTGTCACTGAGTGTATGGTGCAGATCCTTCGCAGTAACGTTTTTATGTAACTTCATGTTTTTAATCCATTGTCTCTTTACGCCAACGTTAACGAAATTCACAATCAGCAGTCCGTCATTTTTTCCATTTTGCTTAGCGCTCCGAATCCTGTATGCCGAGACTACCTCACCTTCTGTAAAAGTAATCCTTAATTTCTCTCCAAGCGTTTTTCCACCACATTTTCATTTTTGGTCTCGGGGATACCACTAATTTGGATGGTTGAAGTTAAGTTTGTTTGCTCGACGATATTCATCCTACTGCGCAGCTCAGCAGTTTCCCTCTTTAGTTTCTCGTTCTCAAGCATCCCTTCTTCATTCGACTTTTTTATCTCTTCCATGTCCCCTTTGAACTCCTTGAAAGTTTTCTTCATGTCTTCATAGTTAGAGTTGAAGAAGTTCATGGAGTTTTCCATCTCCTTAAGCTTATTCTCGAAAGACTCGAACTTCCTCATGAGGCTGTTAATATTCCCGTTCAATGTCTCCATGTTCAACATCAATGACTCTTGCTCCTCTTCCCTAGAGTCCTCATCGACACTAGATTCAGCATCAGACTCATTAGTACCTCCTCTCTTGACGCACCTGTCGCACTTCCACCGCAGTCTCAGGTCCTTCCTCAATCTTCTATAGTTATCCACTGTTTTTAAACGCGTACAACCAGGATGAAATTCAAGTCCACACTTACTGCATTTCGCAGTTTTTTTGGGAGAATTGATTTCTCGTGAGCATGCAGCACAATCCATATCTCTGAGATCCCTTTCACGGGTCAATGTATATCAACGTCGGTGATACCGATTACGAACAATACGTCCGACTGGGAGATAAGCGATCCAAGCTCCGGATCAGATAACAAAAAAAGTGCGAGTGACCGAGAGAGAGGAAAAACAACACGAAAAGAGAGAGCGATAAGAAACTCGACAAGCACTACACGATGCGATGCTATCACGGAGACGGCTCACGATCAACTGACAAAACCCAATTTTTTAACACGGTAGGGAATTTGTAGGGAAAAGTAGGGATTTTTGAAACGGTCCGTAGGGAATTTCGAGGCAAGTTATCTGGCAACACTGCTTGTTAGTATGAAAATGGACCTGTATTTAACAGTTTGATTCACGATCGTGTTGTGAGGCACAATCTTTGAGCCGTCATTGTGAACGAACGGCTGGTCGTACAAAGCTGCGGATGGTCTTAAAAAATTCTACGGAACAAACTCTATCTAAATATGAAATAAAAAACTCTGCAAATTCTTGACACAACGGTTCATTATCTTCTTTGTACAGATCACACTTCTGTCTAGATCACTAGGTCTAAATGTCTAGATCCTAAATGTTAGATTAATTATTATTATCAATTATCACTAATTATTAACAATTTTATCAAGTACCTAGTGAAAATTATTATAATTTATTGTTAGGTATTAATAATTCGTATTAATTATTAATAATAATTATTATTAATTATGATTAATTAATACGATATAATTCTGGGGTTTTTAATACTACGTCGGTAATAATTTTTCTATAAAAGAAGTACCTACCAACAAACGTTCGAAATTACCTTCATTTCCGTAGCACGAAACGCACCTCAGAACAACAAACTCGACATCACTTAAGCCATATGATGTTCCAAAGAGCTTGTTAGTATGAAAATGGACCTGTATTTCAACAGTTTGATACACGATCGTGTTGTGAGGCACAATCTTTGAGCCCTCATTGTGAACGAACGGCTGGTCGTACAAAGCTGCGGATGGTCTTAAAAAATTCTACGGAACAAACTCTATCTAAATATGAAATAAAAACTCTGCAAATTCTTGACACAACGGTTTATTATCTTCCTTGTGCAGATCACCCTTCTGTCTATACCAGACTGTATTGCAAATCGGCTCCATACCATATTCTCACCGTACTCATACCATACCATACGAATTTCTTTCCTATCATACCATACTGTATTATACCAAATCATACATACAATAATATACCATACCATACTCATACCATGTCATACAAACCGAGTGAATATTGAAATGTCATCCATTTCTGACCTATATTTAAAATTTTAAGTATCTAGCTCATCGTCAACATTTAATTTGTTTAAACAAATAGGTATTATTTAAACAATTTTACAGACAAGAAACCGAGTGAATATTGCATTGTGATCCAGTTCTGACCTATTTTTAAAATTTCAAGTCCATAGCTCATCATCAAAATTTAATTTGTATTATTACAAAAAGGTATTATTTAAACAATTTTACAGATGAGAAACCGAGTGAATATTGCAATGTTGTCTATCCCCGACTCACGGTTAAAATTTCTAGACTGTAGTTTACCGGGAAGATGTAAAAAGGTAGTTTTATTCTGGGCGTCTGGGTCACATAACGGCCGTTTTCGACGCGAAAGTTTAGTGTTTTTCCTAAAACTTGTCGCGGTCACTGTGAACGAACGGCTGGTCGCACAAAAATCCAATTGGTCTTAAAAGATTCGTAATTTTTCAGGTCATTCGAAGGTGAACTAACATTTACACGGTTCAGTTAAATATTTGGAGATAAGACATCGTCGAAATTCTAAATTTCGTTTTGAATCCCTTCCCCTTGACCTAGGGTTATGAAAAGTTTCGAGGACCATTGTGGGGTTGGTCGAAACC
>OY986060.1:25201057-25276749 GCA_963920205.1 Stenodema calcarata
ATATCGTCGGCAAAATGACAAAGTGGCGTATCTTTTTTACACCACCACAAACGGACGTAACTGCAAAAATCCGATTTTTGAGTTGGCTTCATAATTAATAACCTGGTAAGTGACTCCAAAAGTTAGCACCAATCCTCATACGTTTTAGTCGCTTAGTAACACAGCAAATGCTAGAGTACTAAAGGCGTATCTACAACAATCGGAACTACCACACTGACAGACGGGCGTATCTATCAATTACCTCTCTTTGTCGTTATGACAGTTGCGTCACTTTTAACTTCCTCCTGATTTAGTGACCACTCCTCTAATGACATTGGAAACTCGAAGGAAACATTCCAGATGACTGCTCAGTCGGGTTTTCTTACCTCAGTTTCGCCATTGTCGAAGGATTTTTTTTTAAATCTAGTTAGGTACCTAGTTCGTTTTAGAATCATCTTTATTTTTTGGGATTCCTTGCCTCGCGGATTTGAGAGACGAATATGGATGGCCTTGATCCTTTCAGTAGGCACGAAGAAGATTATGGAGATGATGAAGAATCCGAAAACGAAACTCTGGACTTGCAAAACTTTTAAATCATTGATAATTAATTATTTTGTACTAACCCAATTTCATAGTTACCGTTTTTCTTTCAACATTTTTTATGACATAAAAAGGTTTGACATTGTCATCACGTAAAATTTTTATTAATTTATTAAAAAACATTTATTAAAACAATTTTGTAAGGTGCCGTCTGATTTTTCTTCAAAGTAGGTAACTTCCCTCCATTACCTAATGAAAATATGCTAATACAAGTGTGGAAAAATAATGATTACTCCCTTTAAAAAACCTCCAAAATTGAAAAGGTCGAGTGACGTAACTGAAAAGGTACCAACTGTTGGCAATGAGAGAAGGACGTATCTGCTATTAAGGCATCCTGGAAAGGCGAAGCGCGACAAGTTTCATAAGGGTTCTTGAACAAGTCAACTATAGGTGGAATGAAAGATTTTTGGTCTTGTTAATATATTTATCGATTTTTCCAACGCCCTTAAACTGTCAAACGCGAATATCTCGAAATGCGTTTTTTGCAGTTACGCCCGTTTGTGGTGGTGGAAAAAAGATACGCCACTTTGTCATTTTGCCGACGATATGTTGTTCCAAAGAGCTTGTTACTATGAAAATGGACCTGTATTTCAACAGTTTGATTCACGATCGTGTTGTGAGGCACAATCTTTGAGCCGTCATTGTGAACGAACGGCTGGTCGTACAAAGCTGCGGATGGTCTTAAAAAATTCTTAGGAATAAACTCTATCTAAATATGAACTAAAAAACATACCGTTTGATGAGAATTTATCGAGATATGGAATTTTCAAAATTTCAAAATTCGTTTTGAACTCCTTCCCCTTGACCTAGGGTTATGAATAGTTTCGAGGATCATTGTGGGGCTGGTCCAAACCCAGAAACCAAATTTCGTAATTTTAACTCAACGCTAACTGGGCAAAGTGGCGCGGACGGCGGACGGCGTACGGCGAACGGACGGATTTTGGTTTATTATCTTCGATAATGAACCATTGGAATCGCCCAAAGAAAAAATTTTTTTAACCCCCCCTCAAAATTTGTTGGTTTACGTTTCAAGATACGTAGATTCAGAAAATCGAATAAAAAAAAATCCGTCCGTCCGCCGTACGCCGTCCGCCGTCCGAGGCACTTTGCCCAGTTAGCGTTGAGTTAAAATAACCCCTAGGTATCTGATATTTGCAATTTGCTGAATTACTGGGCATGTACAGCTCTCTGTGTTGCAGTTTTTCCATCTGTGGCATTTTAGGTTCGTGATGTTGGGTATATCCATGGCCTTCAGTGAAAATGCAATGAACTTCGTTTTTTCATGATTCAATTTCAAATTTTTTTTTCATAGAGCCCATTCAAGTTTGTCAGGTCTTCCTCCGTTTTATACTTAGCCTCCTCCCATGTTCTCCCAATTGATATCAAGGCTGTATCATCCGCGTAGGAGACTAATTCACCACCCATTTATTTTGTTACTCAAAATATCATTCACGTATATAAGGTAGAGGATTGGACTAATTATCGTACCTTGCGGTACTCCACATAACATATTTGTCGGTTCGCTTAATTTATTTCCTAACCTTACTTGTTGCACCCTCCCCTCCAAATAGCTCTGAACCCATTTTGGTTTATTATCTTCGATAATGAACCATTGGAATCGCCCAAAGAAAAAATTTTTTTAACCCCCCCTCAAAATTTGTTGGTTTACGTTTCAAGATACGTAGATTCAGAAAATCGAATAAAAAAAAATCCGTCCGTCCGCCGTACGCCGTACGCCGTACGCCGTCCGCCGTCCGCCGTCCGCGCCACTTTGCCCAGTTAGCGTTGAGTTAAAATTACGAAATTTTTTTTATGGGTTTCGACCAACCCCACAATGGTCCTCGAAACTTTTCATAACCCTAGGTCAAGGGGAAGGGGTTCAAAACGAATTTTGAAATTTTGAAAATTTCATATCTCGGAAAATTCATATAGAACGGTATGTTTTCTATTTCATATTTAGATAGAGTTTGTTCCGTAGAATTTTTTAAGACCATCCGCAGCTCTGTACGACCAGCCGTTCGTTCACAATGACGGCTCAAAGATTGTGCCTCACTACAGGATCGTGAATCAAACTGTTGAAATACAGGTCCATTTTCATACTAACAAGCTCTTTGGAACATCATATGGCTTAAGTGATGCCGAGTTTGTTGTTCTGAGGTGCGTTTCGTGCTACGGAAATGAAGGTAATTTTAATGTTTGTTGGTAGGTACTTCTTTTATAGAAAAATTATTACCGACGTAGTATTAAAAACCCCAGAATTATATCGTATTAATTAATCATAATTAATAATAATTATTATTAATAATAAATACAAATTATTAATACCTAACAATAAATTATAATAATTTTCACTAGATACTTGATAAAAGTTTTAATAATTAGTGATAATTGCTAATAATAATTAATCTAACATTTAGGATCTAGACATTTAGACCTAGTGATCTAGACAGAAGGGTGATCTGTACAAAGAAGATAATGAACCGATGTGTCAAGAATTTGCAGAGTTTTATGAATGTGGACTGGTACCTTTTTTCCAACATTGTTCTTATTAATATGTTATGTGAAACTGTATCGAACGCCTTTGAGAAGTCTTTGAACACCACTATCACCCTGTTACCCACATCTAGGTTATTATTTATTTTTCTATATAAGTGCAATATGGCATCCAAGGTGCTTTTGCCCGCCTGGAATCCATATTGATTATTGTTTATTGAGTTGTTATTTCTCATGTACTTAGTCTATTAAGTAGTCTTTTATTATTTTCTCTATGATTTTTGCTATGTTGGATAACAAAGAGATAGGGCGATAGTTGTTGGCGTTTGAGGCGTCTCCTGATTTGAACAGCGGTATGACTACAGCCCTTTTATAGATATTGGGGAAAATGCCATACTTACAGCTGAGATTGATGATATGCGCTAAGGGCTTGGCTATGAAGGCATCTAATTTTTTCAGTGTTTCTGCAGATATCCCGTCGAAACCTGGGCTGGATCCCCCTTTCAATTGTTGAATTGCTTTTTTTATATCCGCTTCCGTTACTCTTAAGAAGGGCTCGACCGGGTCACAGGTTTCTCTAGATTTCTCCCGGTTATTCTGGTACCAATGGAAGCAAAATGTTTGTTCAGAATATTAGCAATTTCCGATTTTTCTGTAATAAGGTTATTTTCTGAGAGTATTTCTTCTATTTTAATTGAGTTTTTATGAGTTTTATTATGGGCTACCTCGTGTATAACGTTCCAGATTTTCCTCATGTTCGTTCCCGCCTTTTCTATCTTTTTAGAATAATAATTATTTTTCGCGATTTTTATTAAAGCGCTTAATTTATTTTTGTATCTAACAAACTTCCTTTTGATTGACGGATTGAACGGGGATTTTTCAACCTTTTTCTTAAGTTTTTCTTTTGTTATTGTACTTTTTATTAGTCCCGGAGTAATCCATGGCTTGCTTGGTTTCCACTTTCTGGATAACGGACCTGAAGGAATTTTCTTGCTATTGTTTGCAATGTGTTTCTGTAAAGTGCAGTGAAATAATTCTGCCGCATTGTTAACATCAGAGCTTCCCATCACCTCCTCCCAGTTTTCATTTTTTAGCACGTTTTTCAGCTGGTCGTGATCTAATCTTTCAACAAATTCCATATCGCCTTCCCCATTTGGTATAACCGTTGCCGTATCTATAGAGGCCAATGTTGAATAGTGATCAGTTATGGCTGATTGCCATATGATCGTGGAGATCTGGTTTCTGGATAGCATTTTATTTGTTCGAATGTTAATATGGTCCACGCAAGATTTACTTTCCCGTTCGATTCTTGTGTAATTTTGAATATACGGTACAAATCCAATTGCAGAGATGGTATTCAAGTATTCGAATTTCTTATTTTCATAATTGGTATTCGCACTTATATCTATATTTATGTCACCCATTATTATATCAATCACATTCCTTTCTTTGCTTTTACATTCTGTATTGAGATCATTTAGAAATTCCTCTAAGTTATCTTCACTAGGAGATCTGTACATCGCCGTGATTTGTAGAATTAAGTTTTCATACTTAAATTTTAGTCTAAGGCCTACAGCCTTTTTCAATTGTATCTCTTGTTCTAGTATAATTTTACATTTCTCGTTATAGTAAACAATGACACCACAATTTATATTGATAAATTTAGTTGAACAGATGTAATTGTATCCTGGAATTGTTTTGCTAGTTACACAGTTTGAGTGCCAGGTTTCTGTGAGACATATAATGTCAGGTTGTTTAACTAGGTTCTCCAAGTTACACAACAATTCATCAAAATTTTTATTTAAACTTCTGATATTCGTATTTAACATTAAAATGCCATCCTTTACTTGATTTCTGAGTGCATTATTCAGACTCTCTATATTCTCGCAAATAGTTTCTTCATTTGGTTTTTCTATACTGTCAAAGATGTCCATTTTAGTTTTTTTTTTTCGTTTTCCTTTTTAATATTCCACATAGAACCATACCTTATATTAATCCGTTTTTCGAATGTCCATCAGCGACAGTTTGGATATCCGAGCTTCTTCACCGATGAGCTTAAGCGTATCCAATTTTTCCAGTTGTTTCTCATCAAAAACGCGAAGTGGGCGAGTGTTGAAAGTATCATCCTTTTTTATGTAGATTGTTCCCTCCGAAGTCCAAGCGAATTTGTAGTCATAGGCCTTTGCAAACTGTCTCGCACGCCAGAATAATTTGCTGTTTTCTGCTGTAAGACGGTCGTTTATAAAGATCTTAGTGTCACTGAGTGTATGGTGCAGATCCTTCGCAGTAACGTTTTTATGTAACTTCATGTTTTTAATCCATTGTCTCTTTACGCCAACGTTAACGAAATTCACAATCAGCAGTCCGTCATTTTTTCCATTTTGCTTAGCGCTCCGAATCCTGTATGCCGAGACTACCTCACCTTCTGTAAAAGTAATCCTTAATTTCTCTCCAAGCGTTTTTCCACCACATTTTCATTTTTGGTCTCGGGGATACCACTAATTTGGATGGTTGAAGTTAAGTTTGTTTGCTCGACGATATTCATCCTACTGCGCAGCTCAGCAGTTTCCCTCTTTAGTTTCTCGTTCTCAAGCATCCCTTCTTCATTCGACTTTTTTATCTCTTCCATGTCCCCTTTGAACTCCTTGAAAGTTTTCTTCATGTCTTCATAGTTAGAGTTGAAGAAGTTCATGGAGTTTTCCATCTCCTTAAGCTTATTCTCGAAAGACTCGAACTTCCTCATGAGGCTGTTAATATTCCCGTTCAATGTCTCCATGTTCAACATCAATGACTCTTGCTCCTCTTCCCTAGAGTCCTCATCGACACTAGATTCAGCATCAGACTCATTAGTACCTCCTCTCTTGACGCACCTGTCGCACTTCCACCGCAGTCTCAGGTCCTTCCTCAATCTTCTATAGTTATCCACTGTTTTTAAACGCGTACAACCAGGATGAAATTCAAGTCCACACTTACTGCATTTCGCAGTTTTTTTGGGAGAATTGATTTCTCGTGAGCATGCAGCACAATCCATATCTCTGAGATCCCTTTCACGGGTCAATGTATATCAACGTCGGTGATACCGATTACGAACAATACGTCCGACTGGGAGATAAGCGATCCAAGCTCCGGATCAGATAACAAAAAAAGTGCGAGTGACCGAGAGAGAGGAAAAACAACACGAAAAGAGAGAGCGATAAGAAACTCGACAAGCACTACACGATGCGATGCTATCACGGAGACGGCTCACGATCAACTGACAAAACCCAATTTTTTAACACGGTAGGGAATTTGTAGGGAAAAGTAGGGATTTTTGAAACGGTCCGTAGGGAATTTCGAGGCAAGTTATCTGGCAACACTGCTTGTTAGTATGAAAATGGACCTGTATTTAACAGTTTGATTCACGATCGTGTTGTGAGGCACAATCTTTGAGCCGTCATTGTGAACGAACGGCTGGTCGTACAAAGCTGCGGATGGTCTTAAAAAATTCTACGGAACAAACTCTATCTAAATATGAAATAAAAAACTCTGCAAATTCTTGACACAACGGTTCATTATCTTCTTTGTACAGATCACACTTCTGTCTAGATCACTAGGTCTAAATGTCTAGATCCTAAATGTTAGATTAATTATTATTATCAATTATCACTAATTATTAACAATTTTATCAAGTACCTAGTGAAAATTATTATAATTTATTGTTAGGTATTAATAATTCGTATTAATTATTAATAATAATTATTATTAATTATGATTAATTAATACGATATAATTCTGGGGGTTTTTAATACTACGTCGGTAATAATTTTTCTATAAAAGAAGTACCTACCAACAAACGTTCGAAATTACCTTCATTTCCGTAGCACGAAACGCACCTCAGAACAACAAACTCGACATCACTTAAGCCATATGATGTTCCCAAAGAGCTTGTTAGTATGAAAATTAGGGATGGGCAAAACGGTTATTTTCGAGAAACGTAAAATAACGTTCGTTATATTAAAATAACTGTCAAAAAAACTAGTTACAAAAAAACTAGTTTCTTTTCTTCTGAATGAAAAACGGGTGGAACAGCAGGTGAAACAGTTAGTTAAAAAACTAGTTTGTTCGACAGTTATTTAATAACGTTCGTTATAATAACTGTCAAAAAAACTAGTTTTTTCGACAGTTATTTAATAACGTTCGTTATAATAACTGTCGAAAAACTAGTTTTTACGTTTCTCGAAAATAACGTGTGCCGTTTTTTCAACTAGTTTTTTTCAAACTTATGACGTTTTTTCAAACTAGTTACTTTAAACTAGTTTCTCGTTTCTTCTCCCATCCCAAAAAAAAACTAGTTTCTTGTTTCTTGACCCGTCCCTATTACTTTACGGTTACTTGACCCGTTTCTTTTCTTGACCCGTTATTAACGGTTACTTTCGAAAAACGTAAAATAACGTTCATTATATAAAACAAACTGTCGAAAAAACTAGTTTCATTTCTTCTTAATGAAAAACGGGTGAAACAGCAGGTGTTCTAATATGTTGTTAGTAGTTACTTACAAAGAAAACGAAAAACTGTATTTTTCAACTGTAATAGGAAAAACGAAAACTTTGTCGGCGCATTTGTTCGTGGTTTGTTCCGAGTCATATTTACCTAATAATCAACTACTTATGCTTCGGAACAAACCACGAATAACGAATGTGATGACAAAGTTTTCGATAGTTCAATTCAAAAACTAACACCTACCTACTTTTGCCGTTTTTTTGTAACTAGTTTCTTTCAATTGAGAAACGGTTATAACGGTTATTTTTTTCAAACTAGTTTTTTAAACTAGTTTCTCGTTTCTCGACCCATCCCTAATGAAAATGGACCTGTATTTCAACAGTTTGATACACGATCGTGTTGTGAGGCACAATCTTTGAGCCCTCATTGTGAACGAACGGCTGGTCGTACAAAGCTGCGGATGGTCTTAAAAAATTCTACGGAACAAACTCTATCTAAATATGAAATAAAAACTCTGCAAATTCTTGACACAACGGTTTATTATCTTCCTTGTGCAGATCACCCTTCTGTCTATACCAGACTGTATTGCAAATCGGCTCCATACCATATTCTCACCGTACTCATACCATACCATACGAATTTCTTTCCTATCATACCATACTGTATTATACCAAATCATACATACAATAATATACCATACCATACTCATACCATGTCATACAAACCGAGTGAATATTGAAATGTCATCCATTTCTGACCTATATTTAAAATTTTAAGTATCTAGCTCATCGTCAACATTTAATTTGTTTAAACAAATAGGTATTATTTAAACAATTTTACAGACAAGAAACCGAGTGAATATTGCATTGTGATCCAGTTCTGACCTATTTTTAAAATTTCAAGTCCATAGCTCATCATCAAAATTTAATTTGTATTATTACAAAAAGGTATTATTTAAACAATTTTACAGATGAGAAACCGAGTGAATATTGCAATGTTGTCTATCCCCGACTCACGGTTAAAATTTCTAGACTGTAGTTTACCGGGAAGATGTAAAAAGGTAGTTTTATTCTGGGCGTCTGGGTCACATAACGGCCGTTTTCGACGCGAAAGTTTAGTGTTTTTCCTAAAACTTGTCGCGGTCACTGTGAACGAACGGCTGGTCGCACAAAAATCCAATTGGTCTTAAAAGATTCGTAATTTTTCAGGTCATTCGAAGGTGAACTAACATTTACACGGTTCAGTTAAATATTTGGAGATAAGACATCGTCGAAATTCTAAATTTCGTTTTGAATCCCTTCCCCTTGACCTAGGGTTATGAAAAGTTTCGAGGACCATTGTGGGGTTGGTCGAAACCCATAAAAAAAATTTCGTAATTTTAACTCAACGCTAACTGGGCAAAGTGGCGCGGACGGCGTACGGCGGACGGCGTACGGCGGACGGCGGACGGACGGATTTTTTTTTTATTCGATTTTCTGAATCTACGTATCTTGAAACGTAAACCAACAAATTTTGAGGAGGGGTTAAAAAAAATTTGGGCGATTCCAATGGTTCATTGGATCAAGATAATCGAAGATAATAAACCAAAATCCGTCCGTCCGCCGTACGCCGTCCGCGCCACTTTGCCCAGTTAACGTTGAGCTAAAATTACGAAATTTGGTTTCTGGGTTTGGACCAGCCCCACAATGATCCTCGAAACTTTTCATAACCCTAGGTCAAGGGGAAGGGGTTCAAAACGAATTTTGAAAATCTCATATCTCGAAAACTTCATATAGAACGGTATGTTTTTGGTTTATTATCTTCGATAATGAACCATTGGAATCGCCCAAAGAAAAAATTTTTTTAACCCCCCCTCAAAATTTGTTGGTTTACGTTTCAAGATACGTAGATTCAGAAAATCGAATAAAAAAAAATCCGTCCGTCCGCCGTACGCCGTACGCCGTACGCCGTCCGCCGTCCGCCGTACGCCGTCCGCGCCACTTTGCCCAGTTAGCGTTGAGTTAAAATTACGAAATTTTTTTTATGGGTTTCGACCAACCCCACAATGGTCCTCGAAACTTTTCAGAACCCTAGGTCAAGGGGAAGGGGTTCAAAACAAATTTTGAAAATTTGAAAATCTCATATCTCGAAAAATTCATATAGAACGGCATGTTTTTTATTTCATAATTAGATAGAGTACGTTCCGTAGAATTTTTTAAGACCATCCGCAGCTTTGTAGGACCAGCCGTTCGTTCACAATGACGGCTCAAAGATTGTGCCTCACAACACGATCGTGACTCAAACTGTTGAAATACAGGTCCATTTTCATACTAACAAGCTCTTTGGAACATCATATGGCTTAAGTGATGTCGAGTTTGTTGTTCTGAGGTGCGTTTCGTACTACTGAAATGAAGGTAATTTCGAATGTTTGTTGGTAGGTACTTCTTTTATAGAAAAATTATTATCGACGTAGTATTAAAAACCCCAGAATTATATCGTATTAATTGATCATAATTAATAATAATTATTATTAATAATAAATACGAATTATTAATACCTAACAATAAATTATAATAATTTTCACTAGGTACTTGATAAAATTGTTAATAATTAGTGATAATTGATAATAATAATTAATCTAACATTTAGGATATAGACATTCAGACCTAGTGATCTAGACAGAAGGGTGATCTGTACAAAGAAGATAATGAACCGTTGTGTCAAGAATTTGCAGAGTTTTTATTTCATATTTAGATAGAGTTTCGTGACTATCGTGACGATCGTGACTCAAACTGTTGAAATACAGGTCCATTTTCATACTACGTAACAAGCTCTTTGGAACATCATATGGCTCAAGTGTTGTCGAGTTTGTTGTTCTGAGGTGCGTTTCGTGCTACGGAAATGAAGGTAATTTCGAATGCTTGTTGGTAGGTACATCTTTTATAGAAAAATTATTACCGACGTAGTATTAAAAACCCCAGAATTATATCGTATTAATTAATCATAATTAATAATAATTATTATTAATAATAAATACGAATTGTTAATACCTAACAATAAATTATAATAATTTTCACTAGGTACTTGATAAAATTGTTAATAATTATTGATAATTGATAATAATAATTAATCTAACATTTAGGATCTAGACATTTAGACCTAGTGATCTAGACAGAAGGGTGATCTGTACAAAGAAGATAATGAACCGTTGTGTCAAGAATTTTATTTCATATTTAGATAGAGTTTGTTCCGTAGAATTTTTTAAGACCATCCGCAGCTTTGTACGACCAGCCGTTCGTTCACAATGACGGCTCAAAGATTGTGCCTCACAACACGATCGTGAATCAAACTGTTGAAATACAGGTCCTTTTGGTTTATTATCTTCGATAATGAACCATTGGAATCGCCCAAAGAAAAAATTTTTTTAACCCCCCCTCAAAATTTGTTGGTTTACGTTTCAAGATACGTAGATTCAGAAAATCGAATAAAAAAAAATCCGTCCGTCCGCCGTACGCCGTACGCCGTCCGCCGTCCGCCGTCCGCGCCACTTTGCGCAGTTAGCGTTGAGTTAAAATTACGAAATTTTTTTTATGGGTTTCGACCAACCCCACAATGGTCCTCGAAACTTTTCAGAACCCTAGGTCAAGGGGAAGGGGTTCAAAACAAATTTTGAAAATTTGAAAATCTCATATCTCGAAAAATTCATATAGAACGGTATGTTTTTTATTTCATGTTTAGATAGAGTTTGTTCCGTAGAATTTTTTAAGACCATCCGCAGCTTTGTACGACCAGCCGTTCGTTCACAATGACGGCTCAAAGATTGTGCCTCACAACACGATCGTGACTCAAACTGTTGAAATACAGGTCCATTTTCATACTAACAAGCTCTTTGGAACATCATATGGCTTAAGTGATGTCGAGTTTGTTGTTCTGAGGTGCGTTTCGTACTACTGAAATGAAGGTAATTTCGAATGTTTGTTGGTAGGTACTTCTTTTATAGAAAAATTATTATCGACGTAGTATTAAAAACCCCAGAATTATATCGTATTAATTGATCATAATTAATAATAATTATTATTAATAATAAATACGAATTATTAATACCTAACAATAAATTATAATAATTTTCACTAGGTACTTGATAAAATTGTTAATAATTAGTGATAATTGATAATAATAATTAATCTAACATTTAGGATATAGACATTCAGACCTAGTGATCTAGACAGAAGGGTGATCTGTACAAAGAAGATAATGAACCGTTGTGTCAAGAATTTGCAGAGTTTTCATACTAACGAGCTCTTTGGAACATCATATGGCTTAAGTGATGTCGAGTTTGTTGTTCTGAGGTGCGTTTCGTGCTACGGAAATGAAGGTAATTTCGAATGCTTGTTGGTAGGTACTTCTTTTATAGAAAAATTATTACCGACGTAGTATTAAAAACCCCAGCATTATATCGTATTAATTAATCATAATTAATAATAATCATTATTAATAATGAATACGAACTATTAATACCTAACAATAAATTATAATAATTTTCACTAGGTACTTGACAAAATTGTTAATAATTAGTGATACTTGATAATAATAATTAATCTAACATTTAGGATCTAGACATTTAGACCTAGTGATCTAGACAGAAGGGTGATCTGTACAAAGAAGATAATGAACCGTTGTGTCAAGAATTTGCAGAGTTTTTTGGTTTATTATCTTCGATAATGAACCATTGGAATCGCCCAAAGAAAAAAAAATTTTAACCCCCCCTCAAAATTTGTTGGTTTACGTTTCAAGATACGTAGATTCAGAAAATCGAATAAAAAAAAATCCGTCCGTCCGCCGTCCGCGCCACTTTGCCCAGTTAGCGTTGAGTTAAAATTACGAAATTTTTTTTATGGGTTTCGACCAACCCCACAATGGTCCTCGAAACTTTTCATAACCCTAGGTCAAGGGGAAGGGGTTCAAAACGAATTTTGAAAATTTGAAAATCTCATATCTCGAAAAATTCATATAGAACGGTATGTTTTTAATTTCATATTTAGATAGAGTTTGTTCCGTAGAATTTTTTAAGACCATCTGCAGCTTTGTACGACCAGCCGTTCGTTCACAATGACGGCTCAAAGATTGTGCCTCACAACACGATCGTGACTCAAACTGTTGAAATACAGGTCCATTTTCATACTAACAAGCTCTTTGGAACATCATATGGCTTAAGTGATGTCGAGTTTGTTGTTCTGAGGTGCGTTTCGTGCTACGGAAATGAAGGTAATTTCGAATGTTTGTTGGTAGGGACTTCTTTTATAGAAAAATTATTACCGACGTAGTATTAAAAACCCCAGAATTATATCGTATTAATTAATCATAATTAATAATAATAATGATTAATAATAAATACGAATTATTAATACCTAACAATAAATTATAATAATTTTCACTAGGTACTTGATAAAATTGTTAATAATTAGTGATAATTTATAATAATAATTAATCTAACATTTAGGATCTAGACATTTAGACCTAGTGATCTAGACAGAAGGGTGATCTGTACAAAGAAGATAATGAACCGTTGTGTCAAGAATTTGCAGAGTTTTTTATTTCATATTTACATAGAGTTTGTTCCGTAGAATTTTTTAAGACCATCCGCAGCTTTGTACGACCAGCCGTTCGTTCACAATGACGGCTCAAAGATTGTGCCTCACAACACGATCGTGAATCAAACTGTTGAAATACAGGTCCATTTTCATACTAACAAGCTCTTTGGTACTTCATATGGCTTAAGTGATGTCGAGTTTGTTGTTCTGAGGTGCGTTTCGTGCTACGGAAATGAAGGTAATTTCGAATGTTTGTTGGTAGGTACTATAGAAAAATTATTACCGACGTAGTATTAAAAACCCCAGAATTATATCGTAATAATAATAATTATTATTAATAATAAATACGAATTATTACTACCTAACAATAAATTATAATAATTTTCACTAGGTACTTGATAAAATTGTTAATAATTAGTGATAATTGATAATAATAATTCATCTAACATTTAGGATCTAGACATTTAGACCTAGTGATCTAGACAGAAGGGTGATCTGTACAAAGAAGATAATGAACCGTTGTGTCAAGAATTTGCAGAGTTTTCTTTTTCGGGGCCTTGCATACTTTCAACTTGTTTTCAATTCCTTGGTTCAAAAATTGTATCTTTATCACTGTCGGCAATCAGAGCTCTGTACCTTTCTGGGGGAACGCCTTCAGTAGTTCTTGCAGAACGTCTCAATGGAAAATCATTGTCATGGATCTGCTGGTGATCCTGGGATTCTATTTGTTCATGAAATTTCTGACCCTGCTGATTCGTCCCACATGGCGTTGGATCCAACATTACGGTGGGTTAGACAGTAGGTCAAGGGATTTCTTGAAGTTTCATTTCCTGAAATTGTTATGAAATACCTCGAAATTGATAAATCATCGTTCGTATAACCAATTTCTTTCAATGCTGATATTACATTCGCAGTGTCTTCTGTTTTGCTCATAAATCTGACATGACTTGTTGTGACAAATTCCTTTTCATCTGGTAGCCAAACTATACCCTTTTGAACTATTTGGTTAACCAACGAAAACTCCCGATTTACCCTGTGGGTCGTACTTCCCTCTACTGGGGTCTTTGTTTAAGACATAAACTTTACTCCCAAATTGTTGGAAATAAGCTATTACTGGTGTCTTTCCAGTCCAATAACTATTATAGTTATTGGACTGGAAAGACACCAGTAGTATAATACGGAAGTTCACCATTCAAAGCATCTGATGGACGCCTGTTGCGAATATGTGCCGCTGTGGATATAGCTTCGGCCCAAAACATCTGTGGAAGGCTTGATTCAATGAGGAAACTTCTTGCCATGTCGTTCAGAGTACGGTTTTGCCTTTCAGCTACTCCGTTCTGCTGAGGGGTTCTGGCACATGTAAACCTTCTCTGTATCCCACAATTGTCTAAAAATGTATTAAATTCATGATTGTCATACTCTCGACCATTATCGCTCTGCAAAAACTTGATTTTTCTACCTGTCATATATTCTACCATGTTTTTGTAGTTTTTAAATGCGTTTAATGCCTCATTCTTATTCCTTAAGAATCTCACTTCTGTCCATCTAGAAAACTCGTCTATAAACGTAATGAAATATCGCGACTTACCGAAAGATTGAATTCTCATTGGCCCGCATAAGTCAGTGTGAACTAGGGATGGGTATCGATGTTTCAAAAACATCAATGGTTTTTCCCACACATCGATGTTTTTTTCATCGATGTATTTTCTTCGATGTTTCTTCAACATCGATGTATTTTACCAGACATCGATGTTTTTTCTCAAAATTTCTTCTTTTTCTTTGGTCGTTTGAAACACAAATAATATATACCTACCTGTATATAATATATACAGGTAGGTATATTATACAATAGTTATTCTTATTCTATAATATTATTATCTTTTTATCCGGTTATTATATCATCCAGTTTTTCAGTATCCTTGCATATACTATACAGATTCAAGAAACATCGATTTGTTTGAACCGAATCACAGGGATAGGGAGGGAAATGCGTTATCTGTGTTCTTATCATCTTCAACCTCGAACTAGGGTTGGAAACTTCTTTCCATAATCGATTAATCGATTTTCCAACTCGGCCAACTGACATAATCGACTCTACCCGATTAATCGACCCCAAAAATATTATAATCGATTTTCATCGATTTTTTTTTAGAATTTATTGAATTGCTTTAAAAACGGGTTGGTATCATGTAAATAAGCCCCCTTGTGTACGGTGGAGAAAGGAAGGCCATAAAAAGACAGCATTTTAGCCATTTATTCAACATTTTCAATTCAATTATATGAATAACATAACGTACAAGCCAGGCGAAAGTTTTCTTACAGGTGTTGCAAGTAACTTGCGTTTTGCCACCTTCCACGGTTTTCTTCTTGCAATAAAGCCAAACGGCACTCTTGGGTGCCATTGCTGCAAGCGGCAAATGATATTGAGAAGTAAGAGAGAATGTAAATAAATGTGTCACAAAACTCAGTCAGGATTATCAAAATACCTTCAAACAGGCTCGAATGCCCCAAAAGTCGACGGATGGCGGCTGTACTCAAGTCCCACAACACTATAACAATTGACAGTCGCCAGCGGGTTGGCGCTGCTTTCGCGGCAGGATGGCCAACGTAGCATTGCAGACGTTCCATTCGACGGGGTAAATACGCGAAAAATTGCGGCTCAACCTCTTAACTAAGCTCAAATCGTAAAATGCGTTATTTTATTTTAACAAATCGAAAAATCGGCGGCCTACAATCGATTATCCAACTAAAGTTGGTCCGGGCAAGTCGACTACAAAATAATCGAAGTTGAAAGAGAAAAATCGACTTTAATCGAAGTTGGCCTTTCCAACCCTACCTCGAACCTCCAATTCGTTGTCTTTTCTAGTTTTCTTTTCTTGCGGTTCCTCTTTCCTGTACTTTCTATTTGCGCTCTTTACGTTCTTTCCGAAATGCCTCCAAAAAGTGACATTTGGCTATATTTTGAGAGGATAAAAGAACTACACTTGGCGAGGTGCCGCTACTGTGGGAATAATAATTATTCCAAGTTCAAATTATTTGAAGACAAGTGGAAACACGACCAACTTGCGGTGCGACATAGAGCACAGAGAAACTGGCGTCAAAATTGTTATTTTTGCACGAAGCTGAAGACCGTTTCTGGAATATTTGATTATTTACCTACTAATTCTTGTATAATGTTTTGAGTTTAACCTATATTTTCTATATTATTAAGTACCTATATTATTATTAAGTCTTTATTGTCTATATTAACTCTATAATATACTTAATACACTTAATACTTAATATACTATAATAATATAATATACTCAATATAATATATCAATATAATATAGGTATATATTGAGTCTGATGTTCTAACTTGTCATAATTTTTTCTACAATGAAAATATATTCTACAATAAAATATGAAGGGTACAGGGGAAGGGTACGATTCCAAAATTAACCATCTCATGATACGTTGCCAAGGTATGAAAAAAAAATCAACTACCTATTCCAAACTGCCGACTGAACGGATAAGTCAACATTATCAAATAAATATTTGATTAACTCACCGAATATATTTGGAACACACACGGATTGATGGAAATACACACGAACTGTATGAAGGTTTTAATTCTTGAAACTATGAATAAGCAAAGGCAAAGATGTATAGCGCAAAGACGTACTGACAGCGAAGACAGTAGGAAACAGAGTGAGTCAGAAGATGGAGGAACGTCTAAGAGACTCCATCTCAGTGTTACCACATTTAGAGTTCATGATTTTGATTCTCATAAAAATATGAAAGTGCAATACATAATGAGACTTATATATATTGTGTAATTATAACTAAAACGAATTTACACAATATGCAAATAATGTAAATGTAAAATATGTAAATATGTAAAATAAATACAAATCGAATGAACTAACAAGTTCAGTTCCTTGTAACAACTGTAACAGTTCCAGTTACAGTCCTCGACTAAAGATTCTATTTTCTGATACAAACCATCATGGAATGAAATCGTTTTTCACTAGTACCGACCTACCACTTGAAACTACTCCAGAAATCCTCTAGTCGGCATTGAAACCTCGAAATCGACAGTGGAATTATACCCTTCTTCCCCTGTCCCCTTCATATATTATCCCCCTCCTATAAAAACATCGATGTTTTTTCTCCGATGTTTTTTGGACATCGATGTATTTGGAAGAAAAAACATCGATGTCGAAACATCGATGTTTTGTTCATCGATACCCATCCCTAGTGTGAACCACCTCCAGTAGTCCTGATGATCTCCCTCCTTCACTTTGTGGATACTTTGTGCGTTTTGCTTGAATGCAAGTCTCACATTGATGAACAATTTCGTTAGGGTTTGCCCGTATACCTCTTGCTAATCTTTCTCTGATAAGTCGTCTCAAGTGTTTGAAATGAAAGAAATGAAAGCCTGCCAAACAAGAGAAACATTCTTACGCAACTTGAATAGCTGAAAAATGAATGTTCCCGTGTGGAAAGCAAATAAAATTTGTTGTGATGTATTGTATGTACAACACTATTTCGTTTTGACGTTTCCAACAGCTTATTTCCATATTTTTACCCCATATAATGACCTACAAGTGAATAATCATCAGCGGTCTGAATGACCGCTCCCTCCTCTTGGTGACAGAAGTCGATTTGACCGCTCCCTCCTCCTGAGAGCTCAAATCGTCCCTCCGGACTGAAGGTTAAATGACCGAATTTCCTATGCCATGCCAAGAGAGAATACCTGCTTCAACTCTCCAGAGCTGATTGCAAGTATTATGTCAGCTTTCGCTTTGCCGTCCGCGAGTTCCCATTCTTTAGCCCTCACTTCTTCTGTCGGCTTCACAATGTCTCCAGTGACGTAACCAAAAATATCATTCTTGGTTAAAATGCTTCAATGTGCATCTTCCAAGTATCATAATTCTCCCTCCCCAGTGGTTCAATTTTAAGTATACTAGAACACATTTTCGTTTTCTTTCTAACTCTTAAGTCTCATAATCATTGTTGAGAATTAAGAACAACAATTCACATTGAAAACTTAAAACTTTAATGAAACACAACTGATTTCCGTAACTACAAGAATTGGTTGATGTTGAACTAATATTGTAGACGACAATATCTCAAGGTGAACAATGAGCCCATACATTATAATCGGTAGGTAGGTACCCTGGGTTCGGAAAACATTAATTTCGATATCTGAAAACCATGCGCTGTTCGAATCAGCTCGGCTAGTATGAACATTGACCCGACAGGCTGCTCATGAATCATCCTCATGTTGACAGCTTTCGATAAGCTCCAGCTTTGAGCCCTCATTGTGAACGAATTGCTGGTCGCACAAACCTCCGTATGGTCCGAAATAATTCTGAAAACTCTGCAAATTCTTGACACAACGGTTTATTATCTTCTTTGTACAGATCACCCTTCTGTCTCGATTGCTGAATGATAGATTAATTATTATTATGAATTATCATTAATTATTAATAATTATTATCAAGTAGTGTAAAGTATTAATATTTATTGTTGGTTATTATTAATGTTTACGCTTCATTATTAATAATTATTATTAAATATTATTCATTAACTCGATATTTTAAAACCATGTGCTGTTTGAATCAGGTGGGCCAGTTTGAAAATGGACCCGACAGGCTGCCTTACGATTCTAGGGTTGGGCAATCGAAGCCAAAAGTCGATTTTCGAATAATCGACTTTTCGATTGCTCGTATTTCGATGCCATGTCGAAAATCGTCGAAATCTTTCGATTTCCATCGATTATAATCGAAAAATTCAACTTTTTTCTAAAAAAAATGCCTTAAATCTTTTGACCATTACTGATAAATGATTCAATAAATAAAATACACAGTTTATCTCACGAGAAAGTTCTGTATTTCACGCGACGAGGAACAAAGTCATACTATAAAAGTAAAAAAGGAACATAAGTAAGAAGATATGTTAAACTTTAGAAGTAAAGAGAAACATTTAAGTATAACAAATCAGTTATACAACCACACTGCCTTTCAAGAGGCATGTAAAAAAATATTTCACAAGAATAGCCGGGAAGCGAGCGGACGGGAAGGCGAGCCAGTAGAAGAGTCGAGGTTGCTTTATCTTGAGGGTTTGGGCCATTTTTTCAAGAAAACTGCTACCTTCCCGGTACGATCGAAAATCGACGATTAATTTCGAAAAGATCGAAATATTCGAACGCTCATTTCGATATCGATTATCCAAAAAGTCGAACCCCATTTTTCGATACAATCGAAATTTCGAATTCGATCTTTCCAACCCTATACGATTCACTCTCATTATCGAAGATAATAAACCAAAATAAACTCTATCTAAATGTGAAATGAAAGCTATAGGTAGGTACCGTTCCATCTGAATTTTTCAAAATTTCAAAATTCGTTTTGAACTCCTTCTCAGGGTTATGAAAAGTTTCAATGATCATTGTGAGGTAAGTTGGAACCACATTTCGTAATTTTCTGAATCTACGTATCTTGAAATGTAAACCTTCAAGATGAACAAGGCTAGTTCGCTTGGTTCTAGCAAGTTTCCATTGATTTGGTCATTAGTTTGTATCTACCAATGGTGGATAATATCTCAGATAATACGAGTAATATCAGATATTATTATCTCAGAGATTCTCTAATAATAATATAATACTGATTCTATAGAAAGACAAGACAAAAGAAGTCGAAGTTGTCGGGGAAGATCTCGGAGACCCTCGAATCAAATGAAAGGGACAATCTACGGGGCTTCTTAGGATTCGCTCTTTCATTTGGATGCTTGTGCACTTAATTCATGTGCTTCTTCCATCAATATGAATAAACTACATACTCACTTTTCTCATAATACAAGACTTTTTCCTTTGGTTGTGAGGATGCAAGAATGGTGTCGTGTTCGTCATGTCCTGTAGCTTTCGACCAGTGTCTGGGACTTCCTTATTAGAGTGTCGTTCCTTTTATAAATTCACTGAGAGCTCCTCACAAATGCGGATTGGTGTATGCTGTGTAGATGGCGTATTCTTCATCACATATCGATGTAAATCAACGCCGGATGATAATAATAATAATCCACGTAAATTTCTGCAAATTTAAAAAGGTAGGCATTCGATTTATTGGTAATCTTACGTGCGTAGAGAATATCTTGCGATCCTTGCCTCATTCCCTTTAGTCACTACATTCCAACACATGATGCTTATTGAAAAGTAAGGTCATCAGCTTGCAATCTCGAATGTAAAGGCTCGGGTTAGCCTTGGGCTTAACGTTATAACTATAACCTTGGATTTCTTGTTTCTCCCTCTCTTCCTTCCCACATGTCTCCCTCTCGCTTGCTCTTACATGTAAACAATGGGCCTGTCGAAGGCAGCTGCAGCCATGAAGTGAGCGGCTATTACATTTCCCATGCCGACCGGGCTCACTTGAAACACTCCTTGCATTGCGAGACCCGAGGCATGTCCAAGTATGTAAAACCTCGGGGTGGGGGGGGGGGGAAGCGAAGGAGAGACCTTCCATATAGTAGCGAAAAAGCGTATTATCTACGTTGTAAAAACTGGCCCGCCAAAAAACCTCAGCCGCAAAAAGGAATGATATCCATTTTGCCCGCCAGCCACATATATAGGATGCTCGGTGCTTCGCACCTCGCTGTTGAGTGTGCATATAGAAACCTGATCCTCCTACCCCTAACCTCCACCGTCAATGTTTTCCTGTTCCCTGTCTCCTTCCCACAACCCCCTCTCACCCTTAGTCACCCTCGGTTTCACCTAATATGTTTCCTTTGTTACACCAGCAGGGAGCTTTACGCTTCTTTCAATGCTGTTGGCGGGAGCTTTTTGCCAGATGATATAGTTGTACCACCACAGATTACTCGTGACCACCGGTAATACTTATAATATACCTAGTAATGCTTCAATTCAGGCTTGTTCATGTTGTTTTTGGGGGGATATCACATCTTTTTGCATGGCTAGTTTTCGAGTGGTACTTATAGAATACTGTTCAATTTAACAAAAGTACCTACGAGGTATCTAGTAAATTTTCTCCTAAATGAAGTTTTATCCTAGTCAAAATTTAGTAAAAACTTAGTAGGTACGCCTACTAATTTGCCTTTTTGTTTCTTCTTTTTGTGACAAGAATAATTATTTTTTGGAAATTATTGTTTGTTATCTGAAATGTGTTTGAAAAATAAGTAGTTTTAAAATTTTCGATTAATTAAAACAATTAACAATTTAAAAAAAATTAAGATTAAAATTTAAAACAATTATTCTTATTATTAAATTTAAAAAAATAGAAAGAATTAGAAATTTGAATGAATTTGAATTAGAAATTTTTTGAAAATTTGTTGCATTTTTTCTTGAGGATTGTGCACATTTTTGTTGTTGAGAATCATTACAATAATTGTAATTATTGGTGTCGAAGAGAAAGTGGAAAGAGAAAGTTTGCAAAAGGTAAAACGCACGTTTTTATACCAAAAATCGCGAATAACTCGAGAACCGTTGGGAAAAGTGACAAAGTGCGCTACCCTCATTCGAAAGCCCATAAAATTTCCTATCGATCCTTACAGGCGCCACTCTACGACAATTTTTCTGACCACCGTTCAACTTTGATGTTTTCGGAAATTAGCCAAATCAGTAGATGTGGAATTTATTCACGTATTTTTGGCTGTATATTAGTCGAATCGATTGAGATTTAGTTCAAAATTATTGAGCATATACTAGACAACCTAGCGGACATTTTAAGACCAACCGCGCCAATTTCCATCAATTTTGGCGGCAGTTATTGTTGAAAATAGAAAAATCACCATAACTCCTTTATTTTACCCCTTAGGAAGCTCATTTTGATCTCAAATTAAACAGTTTTAAAAGCTGAATACAACTAAAAAAGAAAATCTGAAAAATCTTCAATTTTGAAGGAGTTATGACCATTTGAAATTCCTAAAAATTACTATTTCCCCCCTAATTGGGAGGGAAATGGGGGGAGGGAGAAAAAATGTTCAAAAGGTACTCCCTTGGAGCATAACAAACGTGTGTGCAAAATTTCAGCTCGATCCGATTTGTCTTCTGGGCTGTAGCCCCGTCAATGAACAACAAGAAGAAGAAGAAGAAGAAGGAGAAGCCGTTGAACGGCCGCGCATGAAACCGTGCTGCTCGACAGCAATGAAATTGCTAAACGCCGATGTGAGCCGGTCGACAACCAACTTCTCGAGGAGCTTGAGGATGGTGGAAAGCGAGCAAACGGGGCGGTAGTGGCTGATGATGCTCTTATCACCAACATCCAGCAGTGTATAATGTGGCTTCGGCATGTATCTTCCACGTGTCGTAGTTTTCGCTGTTAAGTTTTTCTATGTTGTTTGCCACCCTGGGCTCATAACCTATTTGAGAGTGTTAATGAGTGTCAGTTTTGTGAACCAATGAACACTTATTATAAGTGTTCACAATATAGACAAATATAATATTTGTCTATAATATTTTATGACTTTTCTGTATGAAAATTAGAACGCAACTGAGGAATGTGTAAATAAAGTGGGTAACTATGTTGGCAACCTATTGGACTATGAATCCTCAGGTGTTTTCCACTGGAGTCAATCTCCAATACATATCATTCAGTAATTACGAATACATAAGTGATTGCACAGGTTACAATGAAGCCGTCGACATCCTTCAGAGAATATTTGTACCTCAGCAAAACGAACTATTCGCTAGGCATCTACTTCCTAATCGCAAACAGCAACTCGAGAACGTCACACTTAAACTTCAACAAATTGAATTTGGATGATGCTCTAGCTCATCATCCAAATTCAATTTGTCTCCAAACGTTCCGGCCTTAGGGCCATACTGATTACTCCAGTAAGTTCCGAGGGCCAAAACCATATTTATATAATATTATAATCATTGTTGCCGGTGAGCCAATGTTATGAGTAGTTAGCCCATGACCATATCAATGTGGATGTCATATTAATTTTTTCATATGCCAATAAATAAATAAATAAATAATTATTATTCAACATAAAATTAGAATACTTCAGTAAACTAAATTTAATTTGCTATAAAATAATATGTTCTCTAAAATGAGTTTTCAAGTATGCTAGCTCTTCGCGGGCCGGACAAAATCTGTCCGCGGGCCGGATGTCGCCCTCGGGCCGTAGTTTGGAGACCCCTGAGCTAGAGTTTTGACATTTTAAACATGGGTTGAGGATGAATGACAATCCAATATTATTCATGTCTGTAAATTGTTTAAACAATAAGTACCTACCTAGTTGTTTTATTAAATTTGGATGATGAGCTAGAGTTTCATCTATCATTTCGAGAATCAGATTAGGGTGATCTGCTCAAAGAAGATAATAAACCGTTGTGCCAAGAATTTGCAGAGTTTTTATTGCTTATTCGCCCTTTTTCTTGGATTGAGGATGAGCTTGAGGTCTAACTAGAACTTAGGATGTTTTTCTGTCGATATGATGCTCTCCTAAGTACTTTAATCGGCCGTGAAAGCCCAGCGTTCCAGGTGGGCTGTAACGCTGGAATATTTTCTAGATTGTGAAAGGCGAGAAACCCAAGCCAAGTTATTTCTAAATCCTTGTAGCCCTAACTCAACCCCGCCCTGCCATCATCCCTGGACCACTCAGGGGCCCACAGCTTCAGCCGGGGCTTCATTACCATGTGTGATCCTTTTTGAATTTATTGGCCGTGATATAACATTAGACCCTTCGTTTTCTACCTGCTCTGGTCCGACGTGGCCTCTCTTCAACGGGTTTTACATACCTACTTCCTCCAGAGTTCCCTCAACACAAAACCCTCAACTTCTTCCTCGACAGTCGTTGTTTTCCTGTTTTCCGAGATAATCGCAGGGAACATAAATAAACATGAGAGTAACATCAGATTGATTGATTGAATATCTTTTTATTGATCTGCCCAGCAATAGGCCTACTGGCCCACTCTTCCTGCTGGACAGAATTAACATAATACAATTCAATGTCAATCAAATTTTATCAATTTCTGAATGTCATAATCGGAAATGTTTACCTACACAGGTATTCGAATTGAAATTTCATTGGATTAATTTCACCATCAAATTTGCACAACCTAGGAATTTCCGCGGTGAAGTAATCCAAGGGTTATTATACCAGGTGTCACAACTGCCGGCCTGGGCGCCTGACAACTGCGGTATAAAAGACAGTTCACCTGCACCATTTTTTGGATTATGCTAACGACATCCTGCAGCGAGAGAGGCCAGCAAAGCGGTGAAGACCTTGAATGCATCGGAGTTGAGGGACGTTCAGCAATAAAAATCTGAACCGCTCCCCCGGCCTTCAAAACTGAGCGCAAACCGTACCCTCGAGTCACCGCTCATTAATATTTAATATTCTGCTCTAACGGCCGATAGCTAAACCTTCAGGATTACTAGCTTTAATGATACAAACGTTTAAACTAAATATGACTTGTCAGTTACAGCTCGGTTGTAACAAGAAAATCCACAGTCATGCAGCATGGTTATAAGAGTGAATTTCCAAATAAATAACTGGTTTTATGTAAAATGTCTCCATTGAAGAACATCTCAAGTATCAACCACGTTTCTTCATTTTCAAAGTGGTCCAGATTGAGAACGGAATAGGATATCGTAATTCTGAGTTCACTATCGTGTTCGGCGTAATAACAACCTTTAAAATGCGGTGTCACTTGTCAGACTGTTTCATTTTGGGAATTTAGGGGTAATACCCTCCCCCCTTAAACGCCCCAAAACCCTCCTTAGCTTATAGATTTTTCAACGCTTAACAATGGTGAAGTCAGAATAAGTCAGAACAATTATTGTGATATCTCATTACGTAGTCAGATTAGAGCAGAGAACAAGAAGAACGCAAACAGAAGAACATCTAAGTAGGTATCGACAAAGTTTCTTCATCTGCAAAGTGCGCCAGTTTGGGTACCGAATAAGATATGTAATAAGTCTTTAAGCATAATTAATACGCACTGATTACGAAAAGAACTTTATTGATAATTATGATAACCGTGAGACGTACTCAAATAATAACTAAACGCTAATAACCACAGGACGGCGAACCTCCCTGGTCAACGGTCCACACTGTTCGGCTCCTCTCGACCAACTACAGACACACGACTATGGACTCCTGAAGTGTGAGCTTCTTTGAACTCCAACATACAGTTTATTTTTTCATGGTGAAGGGAGAGATAGTAACAAAGTGGTAATTTCAGTGGTGGTTTCATGGTAATTTATAACAAAGTGGTGGTATTTTTAAAAAACAAATGAAAAGAAGTACCTATTTGAACAGAAAACTCAAGAGATAGGTACACTCTTACAAAAAGAAGAGACCAAGACTAGAAGACAAGACTCTAGAAGCATCCATTCTGGCCTTGAATTGGAGCGTAATATTATTCTCTCATGGCCTTTTTGTAGGAACAGCAGTTTGGCCGGTACGAAACTAGAAAAATGGCCGAAACATTAAATTTTTGCAGAGCTCTATCTTGGATTTCACCAGGTATGCGGAGTTTTACTACCACCGAAATTATAGGGAATTTCAATAAGTACTTTAAAAATGGAACGAATGACTTTCTTCGCCAGAAGGCTGCGTAACTCCTTTTTTGGGCAACATTTTTTTTTCTTGCATAATATTTTTTCCACCCCTGTTACTGTTTTATTTTTATTTACCCTCCATCCTTTCTTTTCCTTCTCCTTTCCCTTTCCTTCTATTTTACCGTGAAATTTACTCGTCGACCGCAAGATCGCTACTGATTGCAACATCTCTATCGCTATCCCGTTATCGCGAATGAATGAAGGTCAATCGTCAGACGCCGTTCCCGGGAATCATCTCCCTCAGCCTACCTTGCCTCAACTACTAATGAACACGGAGAACCCTCGCGTAAGCGTAAAGCGTGTATAGACGTCCCAAATATACCAACTTCGAACCGGTTTCAGGAATTACAGAATATGGATGCTGGAATAGATGAAGCGCCTACGGATATACGCAAGGATAAGCCTCCGCCTGCTTACGTGCGTAATGTGGGTGACTGTTCAAATCTGTCCAACAAGTTAAAAAATGTTTGTAAAGATAAATTCGTAATGAGTTCCACTACAACGTATGTAAAACTCGTCCTGGTGACAGTAATTATAGAAGCAACATTGATGTGTAAAAAACGTGAAAACTCTGCAAATTCTTGACACAACGGTTCATTATCTTCTTTGTACAGATCACCCTTCTGATTAGATCATTAGGCCTAAATGTCTAGATCCTAAATGTTAGATTAATTATTATTATGAATTATCACTAAAACTGCGGATGGTCTTAAAAAATTCTACGGAACAAACTCTATCTAAATATGAAATAAAAAACATACCGTTCTATATGAATTTTTCGAGATATGAAATTTTCAAAATTTCAAAATTCGTTTTAAACCACTTCCCATTGACCTAGGGTTATGAAAAGTTTCGAGGACCATTGTGAGGTTGGTCGAAACCCATAAAAAAAATTTCGTAATTTTAACTCAACGCTAACTGGGCAAAGTGGCGCGGACGGCGTACGGCGGACGGACGGATTTTGGTTTATTATCTTCGATAATGAACCATTGGAATCGCCCAAAGAAAAAAATTTTTTAACCCCCCCTCAAAATTTGTTGGTTTACGTTTAAAGATACGTAGATTCAGAAAGTCGAATAAAAAAAAATCCGTCCGTCCGCCGTACGCCGTCCGCGCCACTTTGCCCAGTTGAATGAATGAATAAAGTGTATATTTCCTTCCATTGTACAGAAATAAAATAAAATAAATATCCCCCATACACAATTAGGCAATGGGACGTGCCCGTTTTGCCGGTGTACAGTTTCTAAACTTCGATTACAAAATTACTATTAATTATATAAATACAAAACAAATTACAAAATCCTTCTCAAAATCAATGATGCACAACAATTACGTACTACTTTACACAACACGGTACTTACTACTTACTACAAGGACTTACAACAGTTATAATTCAAAATTAACTTCTTATATTTTTCCCTGGGTTTTCGAAAAGTATCTTCTTGACCTCATTGGACATTACTTCCCAGTCATGTCCCATATACAGTGGTGATATGTAAAAGCTACTGCCCAAATCAAAATTAACCTTTATTATAGGCATATCATTAAGTTCTTCAAAGACCGCTACCCCCTTGAGGCCCCTCCTTATTCCGAGCAAAACTCTCCCCCTTGACCTCCCATACCTATTCTCCCTTGTAGCAGCTACCCATCTTAACACATATCCACCAAAATAATTTGTATACTTCTTAAAATCTTTTTCCTCAACAAACGTTTCCTACAAAGCAAACACAGTATACAACTTTATAAAAGAATAAAATGAAAAATCACTCCACTTGTTTGCCAACCCTCTGACATTATATGATAATGCCTCAAAACAATCTATTGCTCGTTTTTGGTTTATTATCTTCGATAATGAACCATTGGAATCGCCCAAAGAAAAAAAAATTTTAACCCCCCCTCAAAATTTGTTGGTTTACGTTTCAAGACACGTAGATTCAGAAAATCGAATAAAAAAAAATCCGTCCGTCCGCCGTACGCCGTCCCCCGTACGCCGTCCGCGCCACTTTGCCCAGTTAGCGTTGAGTTAAAATTACGAAATTCGGTTTCTGGGTTTGGACCAGCCCCACAATGGTCCTCGAAACTTTTCATAACCCTAGGTCAAGGGGAAGGGGTTCAAAACGAAATTTAAAATTTCGACAATGTCATATCTCAAAATATTTAACTGAAACGTGTAATTTTCAGTTCACGATTGAATGACCTGAAAAATTACGAATCTTTTAAGACCAATTGGATTTTTGTGCGACCAGCCGTTCGTTCACAGTGAGCGCGCAAAGGTTTAGGAAAAACACTAATCTTTCGCGTCGAAAACGGCCGTTATGTGACCCAACCCTCAGACGCCCAGAATAAAACTACCTTTTGTCATCTTCCCGGTAAACTACAGTCTAGAAATTTTAACCGTGAGTCGGGGATATACCACATTGCAATATTTACTCGGTTTCTCATCTGTAAAATTGTTTAAATAATACCTTTTTGTAATAATACAAATTAAATTTTGATGATAAGCTATTGACTTGAAATTTTAAAAATAGGTCAGAACAGGATCACAGAACTGGATTCACTCGGTTTCTTGTCTGTAAAATTGTTTAAATAATACCTATTTGTTTAAACAAATTAAATTTTGATGATGAGCTAGATACTTGAGAATATGGTATGGTGCCGATTTGCAATACAGTCTGGTATAGACAGAAGGGTGATCTGCACAAGGAAGATAATAAACCGTTGTGTCAAGAATTTGCAGAGTTTTTGACGCTCCACCTGTACTGATGCCTCCTTGGACCGATGATCCCTGATCGGCCTCTGTCCCGCTGATGAAATCCTCCATTATTTTCGTGCCCAGTTAGCGTTGAGCTAAAATTACGAAATTTGGTTTCTGGGTTTGGACCAGCCCCACAATGATCCTCGAAACTTTTCATAACCCTAGGTGAAGGGGAAGGGGTTCAAAACGAATTTTGAAATTTTGAAAGTTCCATATCTCGAAAAATTCCCACTAAACGGTATGTTTTTTATTTCATATTTGGATAGAGTTTATTCCTAAGAATTTTTTAAGACCATCCGCAGCTTTGTACGACCAGCCGTTCGTTCACAATGACGGCTCAAAGATTGCGCCTGTCAACACGAATCAAAAGGTTGAAAGTGATGTCGAGTTTTGGTTTATTATCTTCGATAATGAACCATTGGAATCGCCTAAAGAAAAAAAAATTTTAACCCCCCCTCAAAATTTGTTGGTTTACGTTTCAAGATACGTAGATTCAGAAAATCGAATAAAAAAACTCTGCAAATTCTTGACACAACGGTTTATTATCTTCCTTGTGCACATCACCCTTCTGTGTATACCAGACTGTGTTGCAAATCGGCACCATACCATATTCTCACCGTACTCATACCATACCATACGAATTTCTTTCCTATCATACCATACTGTACTATACCAAATCATACATACAATAATATACCATACCATACTCATACCATGTCATACAAACCGAGTGAATATTGAAATGTCATCCATTTCTGACCTATATTTAAAATTTCAAGTATCTAGCTCATCATCAAAATTTAATTTGTTTAAACAAATAGGTATTATTTAAACAATTTTACAGACAAGAAACCGAGTGAATATTGAATTGTGATCCAGTTCTGAACTATTTTTAAAATTTCAAGTCAATAGCTCATCATCAAAATTTAATTTGTATTATTACAAAAAGGTATTATTTAAACAATTTTACAGATGAGAAACCGAGTGAATATTGCAATGTGGTCTATCCCCGACTCACGGTTAAAATTTCTAGACTGTAGTTTACCGGGAAGATGAAAAAAGGTAGTTTTATTCTGGGCGTCTGGGGGTTGGGTCACATAACGGCCGTTTTCGACGCGAAGGTTTGGTGTTTTTCCTAGACCTTTGCGCGGTCACTGTGAACGAACGGCTGGTCGCACGAAAATCCAATTGGTCTTAAAAGATTCGTAATTTTTTGGGTCATTCAAAAGTGACCTAAAAATTACACGGTTCAGTTAAATATTTGGAGATATGACATTGTTGAAATTTTAAATTTCGTTTTGAACCCCTTCCCCTTGACCTAGGGTTATGAAAAGTTTCGAGGATCATTGTGGGGCTGGTCCAAACCCAGAAACCAAATTTTGTAATTTTAGCTCAACGCTAACTGGGCAAAGTGGCGCGGACGGCGTACGGCGGACGGACGGATTTTTTTTTATTCGATTTTCTGAATCTACGTATCTTGAAACTAAAATTTAAAATAGAATCTAAAATTTAGGATCCAGACATTTAGACCTAGTGATCTAGACAGAAGGGTGATCTGTACAAAGAAGATAATGAACCGTGGTTTCAAATCTGAAATACATGGAGCTTCAACTGGCTTTTTACGTAACAGAAGATTAATGGGATCAGTCTTGATACCTTGATCATAGTTGTGTTGTGTGATACGTGTCACCTACATCATTACGTACTTTTGACATTTTATGTCTTTACTATGGCACATAACACAAAAAGTGTGACATTACGGTGTGACGAAGAAAGTGTTATGAAACGTTAAATGTTTTCAGAAATTTTCTAATGATTTTCACGTACAACCGATTCGTTGCTACGGAACTTTAACTTCGCCTGTTATCATCGTACAAAAATCGTTCACCACTGGTTGGATAGCTCTCGATTTACCTAACAATATTACGTTAACCACTGCGGTGTGCGTGGCCGACAAGCTGCGGTATGAGCGTGATTGTTTAAATAATAATTATTTAAAAAATTATGTAAACAATTTTTTGTTGAGCGTGATTGTTTAAATAATAATTATTTAAAAAATTATGTAAACAATTATTGTTTACAAACAGGTGATCATTCTCAATAATTTATATAACAATAAAAAAAAAAAAAATGAAGTAGGTACGTGGTGTGAGTGTGGGAGGGGGCGCAAAAACATAAAATGTCCCTCGTGGTTGCGTACTTGTACAAAAGCTGTACATGTCATAGGCTTTGACGTACATGTTGGCCTCCTGCCAGCCGTCTGACGTCATAGGCTCGTGCGTCATAGGCTCTGACGTATTAGTTGGCCTCCTGCCAGCCGTCTGACGTCATAGGCTCGTGCGCCATAGGCTCTGACGTACTATTTGGCCTTCTGCCCGCCGTCTGACGTCATAGGCTCGTGCGTCATAGGCTCTGACGTATTAGTTGGCCTTCTGCCAGCCGTCTGACGTCATAGGCTCTGACGTATTAGTTGGCCTTCTGCCAGCCGTCTGACGACATAGGCTCCGACGTAGTGGCCCGCCGGTCGCTTGTGTTCTGACGTGATCTGAGGGAAAGGGTGAATCAAGGGAACATTTTTTTCCGGTTGGTGTCTGGACTCGGTCCTGTTTCTTTCGATTATGAGTCGAGTACTTAACCTCGAGACCAGAATTGATTGATTGATTAATTGATTGATTGATAAGATTTTATTGGCATAAAGCATAGGTTCCCAACCTGGGGTACGCGGTACGAAATTTTGTGGTTTCTGGGTTTGGACCAGCCCCACAATGATCCTCGAAACTTTTCATAACCCTAGGTCAAGGGGAAGGGGTTCAAAACGAAATTTAAAATTTCGACAATGTCATATCTCAAAATATTTGACTGAACCGTGTAAGTTTCAGTTCACTTTCGAATGACCTGAAAAATTACGAATCTTTTAACACCAATTGGATTTTAGTGCGACCAGCCGTTCGTTCACAGTGAGCGTGCAAAGGTTTAGGAAAAACACTAAACTTCGCGTCGAAAACGGCCGTTACGTGGGTCAACGCCCAGAATAAAACTACCTTTTTTCATCTTCCCGGTAAACTACAGTCTAGAAATTTTAACCGTGAGTCGGGGATAGACCACATTGCAATATTCACTCGGTTTCTCATCTGTAAAATTGTTTAAATAATACCTTTTTGTAATAATACAAATTACATTTTGATGATGAGCTATTGACTTGAAATTTTAAAAATAGTTCAGAACCGGATCACAATGCAATATTCACTCGGTTTCTTGTCTGTAAAATTGTTTAAATAATACCTATTTGTTTAAACAAATTAAATTTTGATGATGAGCTAGATACTTGAAATTTTAAATATAGGTCAGAAATGGATGACGTTTCAAATTCACTAGGTTTGTATGACATGGTATGGTATATTATTGTATGTATGATTTGGTATAGTACAGTATGGTATGATAGGAAAGAAATTCGTATGGTATGGTATGAGTACGGTGAGAATATGGTATGGTGCCGATTTGCAACACAGTCTGGTATAGACAGAAGGGTGATCTGCACAAGGAAGATAATAAACCGTTGTGTCAAGAATTTGCAGAGTTTTTTTATTCGATTTTCTGAATCTACGTATCTTGAAACGTAAACCAACAAATTTTGAGGGGGGGTTAAAAAAATTTTTTCTTTGGGCGATTCCAATGGTTCATTATCGAAGATAATAAACCAAAACAGTTATCTCAAAATTTGCTTCAATGATTTTGATGAAATTTTAGTATGTTATTGTGCTTTTGATCCTCAAGAAAATTACACACCCATCATCTCTGTAAAAAATTACACTTCAAAGTAATTCGTTATTTTTTATATATATATATATGTTGCGTCATTAAGTGCCTTGAACCAATTTAAAAATATTTATAGTTTTAAATTAATTTATTTACCTTTCCAATGGCTCCCTTGCGCTTGGTGGACTGCAGTCAGAGCCTGAATATCCGGCTGTATGTTCGTCAAGTGAAGGCGCAAGTCTCCTTTGGTGCAAACATCCAATTTATTCCTTTGTTTGGTAAGGAGCTGGACAACAGAACTGAATCCTTTTTCAACTAAATAGGTTGATGGAAATGAGATGAGGAGGGATTCAGCCTTTCCCCACAGTTGTGGATAAGCGTCCATAAGTTTTACCCATGCTAACTCGTAACCGAACTGCTTGAAAACTATCTTTGCCTCACAGTCATATTTAAGGTCCAAAAACTCTGTCTGCAAACTAGAGCCCTCACCTAACATAATTTCAAAAATTTTTATTGCAGCAGGTAAAACCAGAGTTTCGCCAATCGTGTGAGGTTTACCACATTTAGCGATCAATAAGGATACCTCGTAAGAAGCAAGAAGACCTTTGTCAAGATCGGTTACTCGCTTTCTTCATTTTCATGTCTTTCATATGGCACATAAAAAAAAAAATCGTCACGAAAATCGTCACGAAATTTGTCCCAAGTCGCCACAATGATGATTATGAAATCAGAAGTGAAGATGTTCGTTATTGGAATTAGGTACCTTTACAGTTTTATATTTTTGACTGATCCCAGATCAGCTGAGTGGCTCTAGAATCTTGTTTTTTTTCCCTAATGATGCCACGATTCTGAGATTTGGTATGTGGGCCCTTGAGGGACTTCTGAACACAACTGACCGATCCCAGATCAGCTGAGTGGCTCTAGAATCCAGTTTTTTCCCTAATGATCCCACGATTCTGAGATTTGGTATGTAGGCCCTTGAGGGACTTCTGAACACAACTGACCGATCCCAGATCAGCTGAGTGGCTCTAGAATCCAGTTTTTTCCCTAATGATCCCACGATTCTGAGATTTGGTATGTAGGCCCTTGAGGGACTTCTGAACAAAACTGACCGATCCCAGATCAGCTGAGTGGCTCTAGAATCATGTTTTTCCCCTAATGATGCCACGATTCTGAGATTTGGTATGTGGGCCCTTGAGGGACTTCTGAACACAACTGACCGATCCCAGATCAGCTGAGTGGCTCTAGAATCCAGTTTTTTCCCTAATGATCCCACGATTCTGAGATTTGGTATGTAGGCCCTTGAGGGACTTCTGAACACAACTGACCGATCCCAGATCAGCTGAGTGGCTCTAGAATCATGTTTTTCCCTAATGATCCCACGATTCTGAGAGTTGGTATGTAGGCCCTTGAGGGACTTCTGAACACAACTGACCGATCCCAGATCAGCTGAGTGGCTCTAGAATCCAGTTTTTTCCCTAATGATCCCACGATTCTGAGATTTGGTATGTGGGCCCTTGAGGGACTTCTGAACACAACTGACCGATCCCAGATCAGCTGAGTGGCTCTAGAATCATGTTTTTTCCCTAATGATGCCACGATTCTGAGATTTGGTATGTAGGCCCTTGAGGGACTTCTGAACACAACTGACCGATCCCAGATCAGCTGAGTGGCTCTAGAATCCAGTTTTTCCCCTAATGATCCCACGATTCTGAGATTTGGTATGTAGGCCCTTGAGGGACTTCTGAACACAACTGACCGATCCCAGATCAGCTGAGTGGCTCTAGAATCCTGTTTTTTCCCTAATGATCCCACGATTCTGAGATTTGGTATGTGGGCCCTTGACCAAGTTGGTCAAGAGTTTTCCTCGTTCAAGGCTGTGTATGCAGGAGTACCTCAAGGCTCACCACTATCCCCTCTGCTATATAGTCTTTACTGCCATGACTTCCCCCTCTCCCCAGTTACGACGACTGCACAGTTTGCGGACAACACGGGTATTCTTGCCGCAGGTACAACAATTGCAGAAGTGGAACAGTGCCTGCAAGAACACCTTGATACAGTAGACCAGTGGTGCCAGAAATGGAGGGTGGGTATCAACCCCACAAAAAAAACATTGGCGACCTTCACTCTTAGGCGAGGCTCCTGCACCAATGTCCGTTTGTCAGGCAACATTATTCCCCATAAGCCAGAAGTGCGGTATCTGGGAATGTTTTTGGACCGCCACACATCAACCGCGTAGTGAACGAGATAAAGCGTCTACCAGCTTTGGCCAATGTTGAACCCCAAATCAAAGCTAGATCTGGCAAACAAGAAGCTTCTTCAAACAAAGAAGATAATGAACCGTTGTGTCAAGAATTTGCAGAGTTTTTTTAATTCGATTTTCTGAATCTACGTGTCTTGAAACGTAAACCAACAAATTTTGAGGGGGGGCTAAAAAAAATGTTTCTTTGGGCGATTCCAATGGTTCATTATCGATGATAATAAACCAAAACTCTGCAAATTCTTGACACAACGGTTTATTATCTTCTTTGCACAGATCACCCTTCTGTCAAGATTACTGAATGATAGAATATTTATTATTATGAATTATCATTAATTATTAATAATTATTATCAAGTAGTGTAAATTATTAATATTTATTGTTGGTTATTAATAATTTATATGCTTCATTAATAATAATTATAATTAAATATTATTCATTAACTCGATATTTGAAAACCATGTGCTGTTTGAATCAGCTGGGCAAATGGACCCGACAGGCTGCCTTACGATTCACTCTCATGTTGACGATTTTTGATCTGCTCCAACTTTGAGCCGCCATTGTGAACGAACGGCTGGTCGTACAAAGCTGTGGATGGTCTTAAAAAATTCTAAGAAATAAACTCTATCTAAAGATGAATTAAAAAACATACCGTTTGATGGGAATTTTAACAAAAATTTCGAAATTTCAGCTCAAAGCCAACTGGGCAAAGTGCCGCGTAAGGCGGATGGCGTATGGTGGACTGATTTTTTTTATTCGATTTTCTGAATCTTGAACGTAAACCAACAAATTTTACGTATCTTGAAACGTAAACCAACAAATTTTGAGGGGGGGTTAAAAAAATTTTTTGTTTGGGCAATTCCAATGGTTCATTGTCGAAGACAAAACTGACTGGGGGAGGGATACAAAATGGGCCCCTGGAATGGAAAGAAAAAGTGAAAGCTCTGGATTGTTTCCCTAGTGGAACGACCTGGGAAGCCGATTGATGGTAAGCCAATAGAAGGGTTTTTTTATAAGGCTAGCGACGAGGTAATGGCCTGGGTAGGGTAATGGCCAAATGCTAGGAAGGATTTACGGTTTACGAGATAAGGGATTACGGGGACAACAATTGATTTTGAAAGTGATTTTTCCCCAAGGGACCCAGATGTGTTTTTCCCCAAGGTGATACTCCAAGAGATTAGAAAGCCAGTTAGGTAGAATTCAAGGTTTAACGGGATAACGGGAGAATAACAGATTTAGAGGAGATTAGAGAGCCGGTTAGTTTGGGAAATCGGGAAATATTAAATGATTATGGAATTAACGTGAACTGAGAGGATTCGGCTGAACACTTTGGTTACATGAAATATACACTAGGTTCAAACAATAAATCTCGTCTGTAATCTTCAGGTTATCTGTTTTTTTTGTTTTTTTTTCAGTGTTGTTTTTTTTCAAACTCCCATAAATTACATGTAACATTTTTTATATTCTCAGAAATTTCCCGTTTTATCCAGTTAAGTTTAGACCCAAATAGGGGAGGGGGCTATAGCCCCCTTGCCCCCCCCCCCCCATTAGATCCGACACTGAGTATTATGATTAATAAGTAATTATTAATAATTATTATGATAATATATTATATAATTATTTATAATATTATCATCAAGCCAATTAATAATTATTGTCACTACTTGATAATAATTATGAATAATTAATTATGATTCATTATAATGATTAATCTATCATTTAGCGACCTACACGAATGGTGATTTGCACAAAAAAGATAATAAACCGTTGTCTCAAGAGTTTTTTTCACTTTGCGACACAAAACACATATTTCACAGGGAGGAAATGAGACCTATCTATGTACCGATGTTCGAGGATCTGCATGTTGTGTAGACACTCAACATCAGTTTACTGATTTGCTTTATCGTTTACATTGAAAGTTCGAAGAGTATAAACTCCAACACAGGATCAATGTGAAAATTTTGTTTACAAAGGATGTATCTGGTATGTAAATACCAGATACCTTATAGAAATTAAATCAATTCCCGTGGTTGTAAGGACCTGGAATTTGGATTGTAGCCGACATAGGGCTTACACATTAGGCAGCATAGGGCCAGGAGCAGCTGAGTGGCTCCTAAGGCTAATTTCTATGGACACTGTGAAGGTGTTTTTTGGCATGTAGCCTCCTTAGGACTTTAACTTGACGCTGCCCAGGCCCCGGATGAGCTGATTGGCTAGAACATGTTCCATGCTTACAGAAATTTGGCTGTACGGCTCGAAACGAAAGGGGATGGGGGGGGGGGGGCGCAGCACCTCTTGGTGAGGCCCTCAGGACCGAGTTTTTTTTAATAACAGTTTTTCAACGTGGAAAATACCGCTTAAGCTCGAGAAATGTAGGCCACCGGTGAGCCGGCTGCCCCAAGACGCGTCAGCAGTTTATCCAAAACACCCTTTAGAAGATCACGCTCCTCTACGAAGGCGATAGTAATCCTGGATTGACCTCGATCCATTCACAAAACTCCCTTCTGTCCTTCACAGTATCTCCTTTTCGCCTTCGTCGAACACAGTGGGAACTGTCTGTGTTGATAACCTCCTATGAAAATCCCTAGCCGGCCTCACGAGCGCGGCGAATTCGCTGGAAAATTCGTCACAATCAATTTCGTTTAATTTATAGCGCATACAACCAATCTTGAAGTTTTCTCATTCAAACAATCAACGGTTTTTAAATTTCAATTTGAAATTAAAAAGTATAAGTCCATTAGTCCGGCATCCAACAGTCCGGAATGCCCGATAGTCCGGCATCGCTCCGGAAAATTGTAAAAATTTTGGTTTTCTCCAGAAGTGTGTCTTTATAGCAAATAAAAACGATCGAAAGCTATTCGGAAGTTTTTGGGGTAGTTTGGGATCATCTTGGAACCAGCTAAGAAATGCAACACTCCAAAAATGCTGGAGAAAACTTTGGCCAGCTGCTGACCCTGCATCTGACCTAACTCTACAGACTGATGAGTTTTTGAATGCAATCTTGGCCGAATCATTAGTAGCAGATAATATCCCCGAGTAGCAGATAATAGCAGCATATACCGAGTAGGAGAATTGCAGTATATACCGAGTAGCAGATAATAGTAGCAGATAATATCACCAAAAATGTGAAAATAAAACTGTTGACATTCTCATGTTAAACAAATATCCCCATAAACTGATTTGCTCCCTTCTCAAAAAAGATAAACTCTCAGATATACCATCATATAACATTGAATCGTCCATCCGTCCCGACAACCATGTAAATATTTCACCCTTCCCTATATCCAAAACATGTAGGTATGGACAGATTAATAAAATATTATGTGCTACCCTAATGATTCGGCCAAAATTATATATGTTGGAGTTCACAGGATTATCGTATACTATGGCCAGTGGTTCACCCTGAGCATATAGGAGCGAGAAGGAAGGGGTAGGAGAAGCCCACTTAATCCAGGAGTCCATTCTCGTGTGTCCTTGTGTTTTGTTTTTGAACTATCGATAGTTTCGGTTTCCGATAGTATCGATGGTTTTTTTCAAAAACTATCGATAGTACCGATAGTACTATCGATAGTTTCACTTTCGTCTCTTTTCAAATGTCTTATCAAATCTGGCCGCTGTTTGTATTGTCAGATGTCGTCAGTCGTCGTCTTTCGTGAGTTTTTTAGTGAAGTGAAAGTACTCCTGATTAGTTCAGTACAAAAATCAGATGCGTTATAAGGCTTACTGCTGAATAAAAATATAAAAGTTCCTTGGTAACAAAAAACGACTTATGGTTAGGTACGTGACATACATGTCGATTTTGCGTTGTAATTTTTTTTATTATTGACCTAGTCAGGCTAAATATTCTTTTTCAAATTATTTTTGGCAAAATACCCTAGTATTTTATAAATAAAAACTCTGCAAATTCTTGACACAACGGTTCATTATCTTCTTTGTACAGATCACCCTTCTGTCTAGATCACTAGGTCTAAATGTCTAGATCCTAAATGTTAGATTAATCATTATTATCAATTATCAATAATTATTAACAATTTTATCAAGTACCTAGTGAAAATTATTATAATTTATTCTTAGGTATTAACAATTCGTATTTATTATTGATAATAATTATTATTAATTATGATTGATTAATACGATATAATTCTGGGGTTTTTAATACTACGTCGGTAATCATTTTTCTATAAAAGAAGTACCTACCAACAAGCATTCGAAATTACCTTCATTTCCGTAGCACGAAACGCACCTCAGAACAACAAACTCGACAACACTTGAGCCATATGATGTTCCAAAGAGCTTGTTAGTATGAAAATGGACCTGTATTTAGGGATGGGCATAACGGTTATTTTCGAGAAACGTAAAATAACGTTCGTTATATTAAAATAACGGTCAAAAAAACTAGTTACAAAAAAACTAGTTTCTTTTCTTCTGAATGAAAAACGGGTGGAACAGCAGGTGAAACAGTTATTTAATAACGTTCGTTATAATAACGTTCGTTATAATAACTGTCAAAAAAACTAGTTTTTTCGACAGTTATTTAATAACGTTCGTTATAATAACTGTCGAAAAAACTAGTTTTTTTTGCCGTTTTTTCAACTAGTTTTTTTCAAATTAAGAAACAGTTATGACGTTTTTTTCAAACTAGTTACTTTAAACTAGTTTCTCGTTTCTTCTCCCATCCCAAAAAAACTAGTTTCTTGTTTCTTGACCCGTCTTTATTATTAACGGTTACTTGACCCGTTTCTTTTCTTGTTTCTTGACCCGTTATTAACGGTTACTTTCGAAAAACGTAAAATAACGTTCGTTATATAAAACAAACTGTCGAAAAAACTAGTTTCATTAAATTTTTCTTTGAAATTTTCTTCTTAATGAAAAACGGGTGAAACAGCAGGTGTTCTAATATGTTGTTAGTAACTACTAGTTACAAAGAAAACGAAAAACTGTATTTTTCAACTGTAATAGGAAAAACGAAAACTTTGTCGGCGCATTTGTTCGTGGTTTGTTCCGAGTCATATTTACCTAATAATCAACTACTTATGCTTCGGAACAAACCACGAATAACGAATGTGATGACAAAGTTTTCGATAGTTCAATTCAAAAACTAACACCTACCTACTTTTGCCGTTTTTTTGTAACTAGTTTCTTTCAAATTGAGAAACGGTTATAACGGTTATTTTTTGGTTTATTATCTTCGATAATGAACCATTGGAATCGCCCAAAGAAAAAATTTTTTTAACCCCCCCTCAAAATTTGTTGGTTTACGTTTCAAGATAAGTAGATTCAGAAAATCGAATAAAAAAAAATCCGTCCGTCCGCCGTACGCCGTCCGCCGTACGCCGTCCGCCGTCCGCCGTACGCCGTCCGCCGTACGCCGTACGCCGTACGCCGTACGCCGTCCGCGCCACTTTGCCCAGTTAGCGTAGAGTTAAAATTACGAAATTTTTTTTATGGGTTTCGACCAACCCCACAATGGTACTCGAAACTTTTCATAACCCTAGGTCAAGGGGAAGGGGTTCAAAACGAATTTTGAAAATTTGAAAATCTCATATCTCGAAAAATTCATATAGAACGGTATGTTTTTTATTTCATATTTAGATAGAGTTTGTTCCGTAGAATTTTTTAAGACCATCCGCAGCTTTGTACGACCAGCCGTTCGTTCACAATGACGGCTCAAAGATTGTGCCTCACAACACGATCGTGACTCAAACTGTTGAAATACAGGTCCATTTTCATACTAACAAGCACTTTGGAACATCATATGGCTTAAGTGATGTCGAGTTTGTTGTTCTGAGGTGCGTTTCGAGCTACGGAAATGAAGGTAATTTCGAATGTTTGTTGGTAGGTAGGTACTTCTTTTATAGAAAAATTATTACCGACGTAGTATTAAAAACCCCAGAATTATATCGTATTAATTAATCATAATTAATAATAATTATTATTATTAATAAATACGAATTATTAATACCTAACAATAAATTATAATAATTTTCACTAGGTACTTGATAAAATTATTAATAATTAATGATAATTGATAATAACAATTAATCTAACATTTAGGATCTAGACATTTAGCTCTAGTGATCTAGACAGAAGGGTGATCTGTACAAAGAAGATAATGAACCGTTGTGTCAGGAATTGGCAGAGTTTTTTTATTCGATTTTCTGAATCTACGTATCTTGAAACGTAAACCAACAAATTTTGAGGGGGGGTTAGAATTTTTTTTTCGTTGGGCGATTCCAATGGTTCATTATCGAAGATAATAAACCAAAACTCGACATCATTAAAACATATGATGTTCCAAACAGCTCGTTAGTATGAAAATTAACCCAGATTTCGACCGTATGATTCACGATCGTGTTGACAGGCTCAACCTTTGTTGTTGTACAAATATGCGGATGGTCTTAAAAAATTCTTAGGAATAAACTCTATCTAAATATGAAATAAAAAACTCTGCAAATTCTTGACACAACGGTTTATTATCTTCCTTGTGCAGATCACCCTTTTGTCTATACCAGACTGTGTTGCAAATCGGCACCATACCAAATTCTCACCCTACTCATACCATACCATACGAAATTCTTTCCTATCATACCATACTGCACTATAACAAATGATACATACAATAATATACCATACCATACTCATACCATGTCATACAAACCGAGTGAATATTGAAATGTCATCCATTTCTGACCTATATTTAAAATTTCAAGTCTGTAGCTCATCATCAAATTTTATTTGTTTATACACATAGGTATTATTTAAACAATTTTACAGACAAGAAACCTAGTGAATATTGCATTGTGATCCAGTTCTGACCTATTTTTCAAATTTCAAGTCAATAGCTCATCATCAAAATTTAATTTGTATTATTACAAAAAGGTATTATTTAAACAATTTTACAGATGAGAACCCGAGCGAATATTGCAATGTGGTCTGAACCCGACTCACGGTTAAAAATTCTAGACTGTAGTTTACCGGGAAGATGAAAAAAGGTAGTTTTATTCTGTGCGTCGGGGGGTTGACGGCCGTTTTCGACGCGAAGTTTAGTGTTTTTTCTTAACCTTTGCGCGCTCACTGTGAACGAACGGCTGGACGCACAAATATCCAATTGGTCTTAAAAGATTCGTAATTTTACAGGTCATTCAAAAGTGAACTGAAAATTACACGATTCAGTTAAGGGCCCGCAGACCCTGGCGGTTTTCAGTTTATTTCAATTATCTTGGATTTTGTTCATTTCTCATTCCCCAAAAAAATTCCTAAATTCATTTTATAGATTTGTCCTCATATCTACGTGCTCAAATTCTATGTAAATTGAAATTTGGAAAAAATAAAAAATTTAAAATTCAGTGAAAAAATTTTTTTTGAAAAACTCTCCGAAGGATATGATTGCAGAGGAATAATAACGCTAAAAATGCAATGGGAGCAATTTTGACTTGCAAAATAATGGAGAAAACAGGAAGACAAATTTCCGCAATTTTGAAAAGGGGTGGCCGGATTGGGTGTCTCATAACGATGGCGTCACATGATAACCTCGTATCTCAAAAAACCAAATTTTACAGGAGAGGCAAAAAACTGATAGCAACGGCATAAAGTGGTATTAGGAGTTACAATCCACCTACTTTCTAGAGGGCAGAAAATTCATTTTCCGCTCAAATTTGAACCACAGGCCGATGAGATACGAGGTTTTCTTCCCATACATGCAAAAAACTAAAAATCGTCAAAAATCGAGATACGAGGTTATCATGTGACGCCATCGATAAGGTGGCTCGCTCTGGCGGCGAGCGTGGAACTAGGCGGCTCGCATTGGCGGGTTTCATAGATCACCCCCCAGCCATAGCTGTTTACTCGTCACCTTGGTAACGGTGTCAGTAGAGAGCGGCAACATCGCATTCCTGTTCTGAGCGGCAACATTGCATTCCGTCTCGCCTCTGGGGCGATTTCAAGCTTTTATAAATCTGAAGGAAGGTTTATGGCGGAAAGGAAATTTGACGAAGAAAATAAAACGACTTGAAACTGAAATTGGGCTCGTAATTTTTGACACAGAGAACTTTTTAAAACGAACTGGCTTTTTCTCTCACTTTTTATAAACAGACTTTTTTGAAAAACAACTGTTCGAAATGAAAATTTGGAAAAATAAAAAATGGTGTGGTCGCCACACGGCTCCCCCTTCAGCGAGGACGTCAGTCGGCGAACCGTATTTTGCGGGACTGTTGCTGGCTGGGGGATTTGCACTCCTGCTTTGCTGGATGATCCAGGTCCATTACACCACCTTGCACAGAAGCCACTGCGTAAGCTGGCTTCAGCCGGTCGATGGACACTGAGGTTTCTCGATTGCCTATCTTAAGGCGGAACACCTTGGGTCCTCGATCGATGACAGAGAAAGGCCCGTCGTATGGCGGCTGAAGTGGACGGCGAATAGCATCGCGACGCACAAAAACATGGGTACATGTCTGTAGGTCCTGATGGACGAACACAGAGCGAGAACCATGGTGTGAGGTCGGCACTGGCCGAAGCTGGTCCATTTGGGAACGTAGTCGCTCGACGAAGGCTGGAGCACTCAGATGGCCGAGACTGGGACTCGAGAAATTCACCCGGAATTCGAAGTGACGTGCCATAGACCATTTCGGCTGTAGACGCTCCTGTAGCTTCGTTCATTGAGGCGAGAAGAACTAGGGGAAGGATTTCCAACCAGTCAGTTCGGGAGTGGCAACGCAATGCTGTCTTGATTGATCTATTCCAGCGTTCAATCATGCCGTTTGATGCTGGGTGATAAGGACTCGTACGAATGCGATGTATCCCCAAAACTTTGGTGAGTTCACGGAAGATCTCGGACTCGAATTGGCGTCCTTGATCGCTCGTGATGCTGATTGGGACTCCAAAACGACTAATCCAGCCGCACATCAATGCTCGGGCCACAGATTCTGCCGTTGCATCCACAAATTTGTTGGTTTACGTTTCAAGATACGTAGATTCAGAAAATCGAATAAAAAAAACTCTGCAAATTCTTGACACAACGGTTCATTATCTTCTTTGTACAGATCACCCTTCTGTCTAGATCACTAGGTCTAAATGTTAGAGTAATTATTATTATAAATTATCACTAATTATTAACAATTTTATCAAGTACCTAGTGAAAATTATTATAATTTATTGTTAGGTATTAATAATTCGTATTTATTATTAATAATTATTATTATTAATTATGATTAATTAATACGATATAATTCTGGGGGTTTTAATACTACGTCGGTAATAATTTTTCTATAAAAGAAATACCTACCAACAAACATTCGAAATTACCTTCATTTCCGTAGCACGAAACGCACCTCAGAACAACAAACTCGACATCACTTAAGCCATATGATGTTCCAAAGAGCTTGTTAGTATGAAAATGGACCTGTATTTCAACAGTTTGAGTCACGATCGTGTTGTGAGGCACAATCTTTGAGCCGTCATTGTGAACGAACGGCTGGTCGTACAAAGCTGCGGATGGTCTTAAAAAATTCTACGGAACAAACTCTATCTAAATATGAAATAAAAAATATACCGTTCTATATGAATTTTTCGAGATATGAGATTTTCAAATTTTCAAAATTCGTTTCGAACCCCTTCCCCTTGACCTAGGGTTATGAAAAGTTTCGAGGACCATTGTGGGGTTGGTCGAAACCCATAAAAAAAATTTCGTAATTTTAACTCAACGCTAACTGGGCAAAGTGGCGCGGACGGCGGACGGCGTACGGCGGACGGCGGACGGCGGACGGCGTACGGCGGACGGACGGATTTTTTTTTATTCGATTTTCTGAATCTACGTATCTTGAAACGTAAACCAACAAATTTTGAGGGGGGGTTAAAATTTTTTTTTCTTTGGGCGATTCCAATGGTTCATTATCGAAGATAATAAACCAAAACTCTGCAAATTCTTTACACAACGGTTCATTATCTTCTTTGTACAGATCACCCTTCTGTCTAGATCACTAGGTCTAAATGTCTAGATCCTAAATGTTAGAATAATTATTATTATCAACTATCACTAATTATTAACAATTTTATCAAGTACCTACCTAGTGAAAATTATTATAATTTATTGTTAGGTATTAATAATTTGTATTCATTATTAATAATAATTATCATTAATTATGATTAATTAATACGATATAATTCTGGGGTTTTTAATACTACTACGTCGGTAATAATTTTTCTATAAAAGAAGTACCTACCAACAAACATTCGAAATTACCTTCATTTCCGTAGCACGAAACGCACCTCAGAACAACAAACTCGACATCACTTAAGCCATATGATGTTCCAAAGAGCTTGTTAGTATGAAAATGGACCTGTATTTCAAAAGCTTGATTCATGATCGTGTTGTGAGGCACAATCTTTGAGCCGTCATTGTGAACGAACGGCTGGTCGTATAAAGCTGCGGATGGTCTTAAAAAATTCTACGGAACAAACTCTATCTAAATATGAAATAAAAACATACCGTTCTATATGAATTTTTCGAGATATGAAATTTTCAAAATTTCAAAATTCGTTTTGAACCCCTTCCCCTTGACCTAGGGTTATGAAAAGTTTCGAGGGCCATTGTGGGGCAGATCCAAACCCAGAAACCAGATTTCGTAATTTTAACTCAACGCTAACTGGGCAAAGTGGCGCGGACGGCGTACGACGTACGGCGTACGGCGGACGACGTACGGCGTACGGCGGACGGACGGATTTTTTTTTATTCGATTTTCTGAATCTACGTATCTTGAAACGTAAACCAACAAATTTTGAGGGGGAGTTAAAAAAATTTTTTCTTTGGGCGATTCCAATGGTTCATTATCGAAGATCTGGGGTTAACCAAAAATCCGTCCGTCCGCCGTACGCCGTCCGCCGTACGCCGTCCGCCGTCCGCCGTACGCCGTCCGCCGTCCGCCGTACGCCGTCCGCGCCACTTTGCCCAGTTAGCGTTGAGTTAAAATTACGAAATTTTTTTTATGGGTTTCGACCAACCCCACAATGGTCCTCGAAACTTTTCATAACCCTAGGTCAAGGGGAAGGGGTTCAAAACGAATTTTGAAAATTTGAAAATCTCATATCTCGAAAAATTCATATAGAACGGTATGTTTTTTATTTCATATTTAGATAGAGTTTGTTCCGTAGAATTTTTTAAGACCATCCGCAGCTTTGTACGACCAGCCGTTCGTTCACAATGACGGCTCAAAGATTGTGCCTCACAACACGATCGTGACTCAAACTGTTGAAATACAGGTCCATTTTCATACTAACAAGCTCTTTGGAACATCATATGGCTTAAGTGATGTCGAGTTTGTTGTTCTGAGGTGCGTTTCGTGCTACTGAAATTAAGGTAATTTCGAATGTTTGTTGGTAGGTACTTCTTTTATAGAAAAATTATTACCGACGTAGTATTAAAAACCCCAGAATTATATCGTATTAATTGATAATAATTAATAATAATTATTATTAATAATAAATACGAATTATTAATACCTAACAATAAATTATAATAATTTTCACTAGGTACTTGATAAAATTGTTAATAATTAGTGATAATTGAAGACCTAAGTGGAAGAAGGAGGTATGTCACATTTTTTAAAATTTTGAGTTTCCTAGTGAATGAAGGTTGTATGTGACTTCTCTATCATATGACAATTACGCTGTAATTCTAAAACCCTTAATCACAGATATTCTGGTGGATGAAGGAGGTATGTAACATGTAAAATATGATTCTTTAATGGAAGAAGGAGGTATGGAACCGGTATAATATGCACATACCACCATCTTCCACTCATGGATGCTAAATGCCTGTGACATACCACCTTCATCCACTCACTCAGCTGTTCAATACGAGTTTGACTGGATGTTAGATTCGGTGGTTTGATAGTGATGGAACCATAACAATGCAAGTCTTGTGTGCATAGATCTTAATATTATGGATTCAAGAGGAAAACGACTATTAAACTTAGCTTTAAGAGCTAAAGATGACAAACAGGATGTTCAGATATAAACAACGAGAATGACTTATTATTGTATTAATGTAATTGTAATGATACAGAAATCATAAAGGACTCAATATTACAGTTCTGTGGGGAACGAAAGTTACGGATAGTCGTTCAGGATGGTGGTACATAAAAGTAGACAAATAAAAACTTTAACAGCCCATATCTCAAAAGGTAGGCTTTGTAACATACCCCCTTCATCCACTTAGGTCTTCAATTGATAATAATAATTAATCTAACATTTAGGATATAGACATTCAGACCTAGTGATCTAGACAGAAGGGTGATCTGTACAAAGAAGATAATGAACCGTTGTGTCAAGAATTTGCAGAGTTTTTCATACATCTGATATGACGTGTCTTATCTAGGAACGCGGTAGCGTTCCGCCCCGCCAAGCAAAGAAGTTGAGAAAACGATGCCGAGTGTATGTTTACCGCACGTCACGAAACGCGTTTTCGAGGTATCCATATCTCGGCTCCTATTTGACCGATCAACTTGAAAATTAGTGTGGGTCTTCTTTGAGTGTATATTAGAAAGCCCTGAAAAGTTTCAAATCGATAGGTCTAAAGGGAGCCGAGCTACATAACTTCAAAAACCCGGTTTTTCGGCCTTAGATTGTTCTTCTCCTTCTCCTTCTCCTTCTTCTTCTTCTCCTTGTTCAGACAGGCAAGGCTGGAGCCTCTCCACGTTCACTGATTGACTTGCAATTTCGCACAGAGCTTCATTTAACCTTGAGACAGAGCCTTATATAAGATTTAACCCATTATCTCAACCCAAAAAAGTTTTAGAAACAAAAGAACAGAAACCTTAGGAAAATTCTGTCCACCTTGACGAGTCTACAGCCTGGGTAAAAGGACCAATCGACTTGAATTTTTTTACATATCTTCTTTATAGCATGGCTCAGTGCCATTTGAACGGAATAAGCAATTATCTCAACCCAAAAAAAAAAAATTAGGGACAAAAAAACTGAAATTTAGGGTAATTTAGGCTAATTATGGCCATATCTCGGCTCCTAGTAGACCGATCAACTTGAAATTTGTTATGGATCTTTTTGGTATGGATAATAGAAAGCCCTGAAAGTTTCAAGTCGCTAGGTCTAAAGGGAGCCGAGCTATATAACTTCAAAAACCAATTACCATGTTTTTCTACTTTTTTCAGTCGGTCAAGGCTACAGCCTCTCCACCTTCGCCGATTGACTTGAAATTTTGCACGGAGCTTCGTTTCAAGTGTAGCAAGTGCCTTTTGAAAGATTCAAGTCGATATCTTTAAAGGGAGCCAAGTTATATAACTTCGAAAACCCGGTTTTTCACCCTTAAATGTTCTTCTTCTCCTTAATCAGTAAGGCATTTCCACCTTCACGGATTGACTTGAAATTTTGCACAGAGCTTCGTTTCAACATCAGCCAGTGCCTTTTGAAAGGTTTAACCCATTATCTCAACCCAAAAACTTTTAGAAACAAAAAACTGAAATTTAGGCTAATTTTGGAAACTTTGACGAGTCTACAGCCTGGGTAACCGGACCAATCGACTTGAAATTTTGCATAGACCTTCTTTATAAAATGACCCACTTCAACAACAAAAAGATGTGATATCCCCCCAAAAAACACTCCGTGTAAAAATCACCCCGCCTCGCAAATATCATTCTTCAGAGGCCGGAAAAAGTTATGATATCCACTTTCCCCGCCCGCCCTTTTCCTCATTAAGGAGCTAAGTATAATGAAAAGCTTAACCACTTCACAAGCACCGTACCCCTTTCGAAATCTCCCCCTGGCGCTATTGCGAGACGTTTTTATTACTTCCACAAGCAACTAATACTTGTATAAAACGTTAACCACCATCAAGTATTAGTTGCTTGTGGAAGTAATAAAAACGTCTCGCAATAGCGCCAAGGGGAGATTTCGAAAGGGGTACGGTGCTTGTGAAGTGGTTAAGCTTTTCATTATACTTAGCTCCTTAATGAGGAAAAGGGCGGGCGGGGAAAGTGGATATCATAACTTTTTCCGGCCTCTGAAGAATGATATTTGCGAGGCGGGGTGATTTTTACACGGAGTGTTTTTTGGGGGATAGAGTTTCCTTTTTGCAATGGAAATTTCATATAATTGTCGAACCCACTGTGTTACTGCTATCAATGGACTCATCATCTATTTCGTTCAACACGATTTTTTAGAGATTTTGAGAGTTTGTTATTAGGTAACTAACTAATAAGCTGGTGTCTGAGCAGATCGTGCCTTTCGAATATTCTGCGATAGGTATTCTGACCCTATAACACTGTGTCCAAACGAAAACTGGAGGAACTTAACCTAATCAGGTCCCTACGTCCATTTTGGTTTATTATCTTCGATAATGAACCATTGGAATCGCCCAAAGAAAAAAAATTTTTTAACCCCCCCTCAAAATTTGTTGGTTTACGTTTCAAGATACGTAGATTCAGAAAATCGAATAAAAAAAAATCCGTCCGTCACCCGTACGCCGTCCGTGGCACTTTGCCCAGTTAGCGTTGAGCTAAAATTACAAAATTTGGTTTCTGGGTTCTGGACCAGCCCCACAATGATCCTCGAAACTTTTCATAACCCTAGGTCAAGGGGAAGGGGTTCAAAACGAACTTTGAAATTTCGACAATGTCACATCTCTAAAAATTCTTATGAAACGGTGTAATTTTTAGTTCACATTTGAATGACCTGAAAAATTACGAATCTTTCAAGACCAATTGGATTTTTGCGCGACCAGCCGTTCGTTCACAGTGACCGCGCAAAGGTTTAGGAAAAACACTAAACTTTCGCGTCGAAAACGGCCGTTATGTGACCCAAACCCCAGACGCCCAGAATAAAACTACCTTTTTTCATCTTCCCGGTAAACTACAGTCTAGAAATTTTAACCGTGAGTCGAGGATAGACCACATTGCAATATTCACTCGGTTTCTCATCTGTAAAATTGTTTAAATAATACCTTTTTGTAATAATACAAATTAAATTTTGATGATGAGCTATTGACTTGAAATTTTACAAATAGGTCAGAACTGGATAAAAATGCAATATTCACTCGGTTTCTTGTCTGTAAAATTGTTTAAATAATACCTATTTGTTTAAACAAATTAAATTTTGATGATGAGCTAGATACTTGAAATTTTAAATATAGGTCTGAAATGGATGACATTTCAATATTCACTCGGTTTGTATGACATGGTATGAGTATGCTATGGTATATTATTGTATGTATGTAGTTAGAAAAATGGAGTGGAAGACAAAAAATCCTCTAGATATGTGCATTGTAGATTTTCAAAAAGATTTGGATATCAGCAAAATTTACGAAATTAGTCAAATCCTAAAGGGGCGCGTCACTGTGCATCCTATCAAATTATCAAAACATCCATCTCAGTGTAAAAGGTGCCAGGAGTTCAACCATACCAGAAACTACTGTGCAAGGCCGCCTCGATGTGTTAAATGTGCTAAAGGCCATCTCACTGAGGAATGTCGGAAGCCCAAAGAGACCCCTGCAAAATGTGCCAATTGCAACGGAGATCACACGGCTAACTACCGTGGCTGTCCAGTAGCCATAGAGGCTATGCATAGGCACAAGAGCTTACCAGAGCAAGCTACAAAGGCTAAGGCAGCACCGCAGAAACCCAATCAAGGGAAGTTTGTGCCAAAAAAGCCAATAATATGTCACGAAAAGTCAGTTCAGGGGAGAGATGGAAAAACTTCAAATTCAAATCTGATGTCTTATGCAAACGTTTTGCAGAACCAGCAATTGCTAGCACAGCGGTCAAGCAGGAGACAATCTATCGATCCCAGCCATAATGAAATGCAAGTTAAAATAAATCAAATTTTCGAAATTGTCACAAATCTCACTCAGAGTGTTAACAACCTGAATGAGCGTGTTGGCAAAATTGAACGCAAGGGCTCGAAAAAATCATCATGAAAAGTGTCAAAATACTTTGCTGGAATGCCAATGGCCTCGCGTCACGGAAAAATGAGCTTCAGTTGGCACTAGACTACAATCATGTTGATATCTGTCTCATATCTGAGACGCACTTCACCAAAGAATCTTTCTGCAGACTCAAGGGGTACAAATGCTACCATGCCATTCATCCGAGCAACAATGCCCGTGGTGGAAGTGCAGTGATCATCAAAGAAAACCTGGCCCATCAGGAGTATATCAAAATTGAAAATGAAGCAGTCCAGATGTGTGCTCTTGAGATAAAAACTAATTCATTTCTGATTACTGTCGCAAGTATATACTGTCCACCTAAGTACAAAACTAAATATGAAGAATACAAGAACATCTTGGCCCAACTTGGAAATCGTTTCATTCTCGGAGGCGACTTCAATGCAAAAAACACTGACTGGGGATCGAGATTAACCACCGAAAAGGGACGCAGACTCCATCAAGCAATTATTGATGACAACTGTGAGGCACATTCTACTGGGAAACCAACCTACTGGCCCACTGACCCAAACAAAACTCCAGACCTGATCGACTTCTTCGTTGTAAAGAATATCTCAGCCAACTACCTTCTTGTAGAGGAAAACCATGACTTGAGTTCAGATCATTCCCCAATTGCTCTGACGCTTAGTGATCGAATCATACAGAAGCCACACAAACCGTACTTGGTCAATCATAAGACAAATTGGGAAAGTTTCAAACAAGACATTTGCAGGTATATTGATTTGAGCAAGCCTATACACACGCCAGATGATGTGGAAAGTGAGCTCGAACATCTCGTTTGCAGCATTCAGATAGTTGCATGGGACAACACACCTGCAATCTCAAGAAGGCTCAAAGGTATCAATTATCCACGAGAAATAGTCTCTGCAATCAAGAAAAAACGAAAGGCCAGAAAACGATGGCAAGCTACCAGAGCACCACATCACAAGTCTGAATGGTACAAAACACAAAGTGAACTGAAGTCGCTGATGGAGGAGATCAATGAAGAAACTCATGAACACTTCATCACAGAGCTAACGAGTCATCGTGATACCGATTACTCACTTTGGAAGGCTACACAATATCTCAAGAGGCCTGTTACTCATGCTGCACCTATTGCGAGTGGAAACGAGAAATGGGCAAGGAGCAACCAAGACAAAGCCAATACTTTTGCAGACCATCTTGCGAATATATTCACTCCGAATCTCGCAATGGCGGATGAACCGCCGCTAGAGGAAACACCTCCACTTGATCAGGACATTGATATCCCATTAGTTACCATCAAAGAGATAAAACAGGTGATCAGCAAGGATATCAACCCAAAAAAGGCACCAGGCTATGACCTTATCACTGGACAAATCCTCCAGCACCTACCGCGTAAAGCTATCGCAAAAATAGTCATGATCATCAATGCGGTAATCAAACTTCGAAGCGTCCCTCAGCTGTGGAAGATAGCAGAAGTCATTATGATTCCCAAACCAGGCAAGCCACCAGGGCAACCAAGTTCATACAGACCAATTTCACTTCCACCAGTGTTATCTAAACTGTTCGAAAAATTGATACACAGAAGACTAATACCAATTATTGAAGAACGAAAGCTGATTCCACGACATCAGTTTGGATTTAGGCAGAAACACTCAACAATCGACCAAGTCCATCGGATAACACACATCATCGAAGAAGCATTTGAGAAAAATAGAGTATGTTCTGCCATTTTCCTTGACGTCACTCAGGCGTTTGACAAGGTCTGGCATGAAGGACTCAACTACAAGCTGCGTAAGGCCCTGCCAATAAAGTATGCTGAGTTGCTTCAATCGTACCTCACTAATCGTTACTTCAGGATAAAGCAAGATGATGCATTTTCAGAACCAAAACCGATATGTGCAGGAGTCCCGCAAGGGAGTGTACTTGGCCCCCTCCTGTACGTCCTGTATACCAGCGATCTCCCAGAAATTGAAATAAACACCACAGCCACTTTTGCAGACGATACAGCGATATTGGCATTTGGAGACAGCAACATTGAGTCAATGACCAAGTTAAAGCGGTCAATACCTAGCATACAACAATGGACAGCGAAATGGAGAATCAAAATGAATGAAACCAAGTCGGTACATGTCGATTTCACCAATAAAAGGATCGACTATATACCGGCTTATCTCAATGGCAAAGTGATTCCTCATGCCAATGAAGCCAAATACCTCGGTGGAAAGCCCACGTCAAGAAAAAGAAGGAGGAACTTCTTCTCAAATTCAGAAAAATGTACTGGCTAATGGGGAGGCGGTCAAAACTGTCAATCCAGAACAAGCTTACGCTGTATAACCAAGTCCTTAAACCAGTCTGGACTTACGGAGCTCAGCTGTGGGGCTGCACGGCTCATTCAAACCGGGAAATAATCCAAAGATTCCAGAACAATGTGCTAAGAAATGTTGTCAATGCACCATGGTACTTTCGAAATGAACGACTCCACCATGAACTTCAAATGAGAGTGGGGTTAAGCAGGGGGTTAAGCAGGGCTGCCCATTATCCCCACTATTGTTCGCACTGTTCGTGAATGATCTAGTTGAGGAGTTGGTGAACGGTGTCAGAGTGGGAACGTCTTCAACTGTGGTCAGGGTGCTCCTTTATGCCGACGACTTGGTGGTTCTTGCTGATGATCCATGTAAGCTGCAGCAAAATATAAATGCCCTCCAGACCTATTGCAGTCGTTTGGGTCTTACAGTAAATTTAGAGAAGTCTAAGGTGTTAGTGTTCCAAAACGGGGGAAGACGGCGAAAGACTGAGAAATGGTATTACAGGGGCGAGGTTGTTGAGACAGTCTCTGAGTACATCTACCTGGGCGTGACACTGACTCCGAGGGTCTCTTTTGCGAAGCACCTGAAGCGTAAGGCTAAGACAGCAAAATTTGCCATGAATTATGTTTGGGGGAAGGCTTTTGCAAACCCAGATATCCCTTTGCAAGCGAAGCTGAACATTTTTAATGCGATAGGGAGGGCAATTTTAGGTTATGGTGCTCAGCTGTGGGGTTATTTGGAGTATGCATGCGTTGAGGCTGTGCAGTTGTTGTTTCTAAAAAAGCTCTTCTACTTGCCTCTCAGTGCTCCCAATTATTTGGTTTACCTCGAGACTGAACTGGACACGCTGTCCTTGTTTACCCTGGGCTTGCACCTCAGATATATCTCAAGGGTGGCGGGTATGCCAGATTCACGCCTTCCTAAGATAGTTGCGAGGGAGATTGGGCGAGAGGAGCTATTTTGGGCTGAGCACTATGGTACTCTGACGGCAAGATACGGTCTTCCCAACCCGTTGAGCTCATTGGATGTGGCGCTATTGAAAAGAAATGAAACCAGGATTCTTGATGGCTTCAGGGAGGGTCGGCGTGCAGACTTCCGACGTCGAGCAATTGAATCGCAGACTTACACTCTTTATAAAGAATTGGATCCCCACATAAAGTGTGCAAGTTTCGTGCGACCTGCTCAAGGCGTGGGATTGCATGAAGCCCGTTGGCTCTTCAAGCTCCGTTGTGAGCTACTTAACGTGAATGCTAGGCCATTCGGTTCCCGACTGAGTGAGGAGTGCTCCTTGTGCAACCTCCATGAGCGTGAGGACGTTTTTCATTTCTTTTGTGTCTGCCCTGTTCTAAATGAGTTTAGGTGGCAGGCTTTTGGCTGTGGCAACATTTCGCGAGACGAGGCCATTTTCATATTGCAGGGTGGAAAGGGGTGGCCCTGCATTATAAACTTCTGTAGATCTGCATGGGGGTATAGAAAGTTCCTTGTGGAACAGTTTAATTTTTAATACAGTGTTTATATTTGATTTCCTTCTTAGTTGTAATTATTCTTTAAGCACATGAAGTACATATATAATTTTACTTGTATAATTTAATCTACCAAGAATTCATTTTAATTTATTGCAAAAATAGAACCCGAACCTCCGGCAGACGGTTACACCATGCCGTAATGTTTATACTCAAATTGAGTCTAGTTTTTTGTTATTTGATGTTGTCATTTATATCAAATAAACGTATTTCTTCTTCTTCTTCTTCCATGAACTTCAAATCGAAACCATAAACGAAGCCATCAAGCGGCAAGCCTTACGTCATTTTCAACGGCTAAGGTCTCACGTCAACGAGGAAGCTGTCCGACTCCTTGACACGAGTGATATCACCAGACGATTGAAGCGTACCAAACCGCTCGAGCTTGCTCACGGGTGAAGCAGTATAGTGAATGCAATATCACCATAAAAATGAACAAAACTCAGTGATGTATCTAAGCTTTGAATAGTATGTGCCCTAGTTTCAAAATAATATTGTTAATAAGTTATTACTTGGAGCAATAAAATCTTTCAAAAAAAAAAAAAAAATTATTGTATGTATGATTTGGTATAGTACAGTATGGTATGATAGGAAAGAAATTCGTATGGTATGGTATGAGTACGGTGAGAATATGGTATGGTGCCGATTTGCAACACAGTCTGGTATAGACAGAAGGGTGATCTGCACAAGGAAGATAATAAACCGTTGTGTCAAGAATTTCTTGAATGCATTGGCAAACAGGTGGGTGGCTACACGAGCGTCCGCCAGACATCAGAAGCTGATGTGGTACCAGGTTGATGCCGGTTGATTTCCCTCACCACAAACTTTCGTAGATGGTACCGTTAGGAGAGGTGTAAGAATGCTACTTCGTATCTTCTTTTGACGGCACTCCCTCCTTCGGCAGATTCTACCGAGTCGTACATTTCAGTTTCTACCGGTAAGAGTCGTTCTCTTCCGAAATTACGAAGGGCAGCCAAAAAATCGGATGCGGTCTCGAGAGAGTTGACGCCGTCTTGAAACGTTTTCAACGCTCCCATCACTCCTGACGGGTGCGATGAGAATCTGGACTTCAGAAAATTCGATATAGTCGCGGCGGTGTCGATGATCAGTGTCTCAGCGTCTTTCCAATCGTAGCACACATCCGTCTCTTGAGAAATGAAACATATTTGATCGAAAGCGCTCTCAGCGAACAACGTATCAGATTGTGGCTCATAAAACCCGGTAGTGGCGGCAGAAAGAGATTCATCGACCTCCACAGTAGACGTAGTGACAGTCGTAGTCTGAGAAGACGCCACACTACATCTTTTCCTCTTATGCCTCTTGTTAGTAGGGTCTTTGTAGTCTCCAATTTTTATTTCGTGGTTGTGATTGTGGTTCACCTGAACAATCGTTGGGAAATTCGCTCGTAGTTCATCTTGAGATCTTACACGGCGCCCTTCAACGGTGGACTTTATTGTGACTTTCAAGGATGATTCGCAACCAGTATGTTGCTTGGACGGCTTGCAATTTCGAGACTTGTGACTGTACATGCACAATAATTTGTAACTTACAGTTTATGAAATGGAGTTAGACTCCAACAGGGAAGTTCTTTCCTCCAGATCACAGAAGTAACAACTTAACTAGCCAGCCTAAAGTTACCTTTATAGATGAACGAGTATAGGAGTGGGGTAACGAAGGACGATGAAATTCTGGGTGAGCACAGAGGGGCAGGGCGTTGGAAAAGAGTGAACACCTTATGGTTTTTGGTTTATTATTTTTTGTTTAGATGTAAAGAAGAAATGGGAAGCCATGAAGATTGGACCTATTCATTAAGAAACTCTAATCTTTAATGGTGAAGGTGTCCCTTTATTTAATATTCCCAAATGAAAATAATTTTCAACCATTGAATTTATTACCATATTCCAATCCAGAGCCAAACAAGGACTTGTTTCTGTTTCCCATCCCCGGCATTGATGAGCACCTGTGGCTAACGGAAAGTGCCCTAGGAACCCCATTAAAAAGGTTTGCAGGTAGTCCCGTCCAATGTAAAAAAAAGGGATACAAGTTGCCTAACGAGTTAACCACATTTCATGAGGAAACGAATGCGGAAGAGGTACATTCCTTGAGCGCATGTGCATGTCCTTTTTAATGCCTCGTTGTCCTGTAACATAATCCCTTTTTTCCCCTCCGGACCCGCATGTTGTTTTCAAAGTTCTCACGTCTCACGTTCACGTCCCAATAACCATAGATACACCTGTTCAACTGACAGCGGTCATGTGCGCTCGTCTTTGTTGGAAAATTTTAAAATATTATTAGGTAGGAACGGTAATTTTTTTCTCTGGTCGATTCCAATGGTTCATTATCGAAGGTAATAAACCAAAATTCCGTCCAGCGTACGCGGCATATTGCCCAGTTAGCGTTGTGCTAAATTACGAAATTAGGTTCACGGGGTCGGACCAACCCCACAATGATCCTCGAAGCTTTTCATAACCCTAAGTCAAAGGGAAGGGGTTCAAAACGAATTTTAAAATTTTGAAAATTTCATGTCTCGTAAAATTTATATGGAACGGTATAATTTTTAGTTCACATTTAGTTGAAGTTTAATGAGGCCATCCGCATTTGTTTCGAATTTTTTGAGACCATCCGCAGCTTCATATCTAGTAGGGATGGCAATCGATAGTCGATAGTATCAAAATATCGATAATTTCTGTCGATATAGGTATCGATATTTTTATGTCGATAGTGCATAGCCCTATAGTATCGGGTATCGATACTTGAGTAACCGATAGTTTCTGGCGATATTTATATATCGAGAGTGCATAGCCCGATACTATCGGGTATCTAGCTAATTGGAGGGGAGGGTGCAACAAGTAAGGTTAGGAAATAAATTAAGCGAACCGACAAATCTGTTAAGTGGAGTACCGCAAGGTACGATAATTAGTCCAATCCTCTACCTTATATACGTGAATGATATTTTGAGTAACAAAATAAATGGTGAATTAGTCTCCTATGCGGATGATACAGCCTTGATATCAATTGGGAGAACATGGGAGGAGGCTAAGGATAAAACGGAGGAAGACCTGACAAACTTGAATGGGCTCTGAAAAAAAAAATTTTTAATTGAATCATGAAAAAACGAAGTTCATTGCATTCTCACTGAAGGCCATGGATATACCCAACATCACGAACCTAAAATGCCACAGATGGAAAAACTGCAACACAGAGAGCTGTACATGCCCAGTAATTCAGCAAATTGAAAATATCAGATACCTAGGGGTTTTTTTTTAATCAAACCATATCCTGGGAAATGCACACGGAAACAATAAATAATAAACTTAGAAAACTAATACCCACCTTTTACGAAATACGTAACATATTAAATGAAAAAACTAAGCTGACTGTCTACAATGCATTAACCCAATCACAAATTAACTATGGAATTGTAGCATGGGGAAATGCTTACGCAAACAAAATTCAAAATATAGAGCTTACACAAAAATTACTAAAGATCCAAAAGAATGGTGGCAGTTAGTAAAGCAATTTGTGTTTAAAACGAGATCAGCCCCATTGAATAATGTAGGAAATGAAGAATGGACATAATATTATGATGAGATGAAGTAAATGTCACATAGGGGATTTGAACAGGGGATAGCACACAGTTTGCTCAAATAATTGCTTATTCATCAAATAATTGCTTATTTGATGAAAATGTACTTAAATTAAGTCTTACACAATTTAAATTTAAGATTAAGAAAAGATTTTCAAAATAGAGGCTCTTTAGCTTATTCAGTTTAATTTAATATCTAAGTTCCAACTACAGCTCATAGTTAGAACTCACTCTTTTATAAAATAAATTTTGTACAATTCATATAGATTGTTCTTTTGTTTTTGACATTTTCATGTCTTTCATATGGCACATAAAAAAAAAAAATCGTCACGAAAATCGTCACGAAATTTGTCCCAAGTCGATTATGACCATCAGAAGTGAAGTTGTTCGTTATTGGAATTAGGTAGGTACTTTACAGTTTGATATTTCTGATGATTTTCGCTTACAACCGATTCGTTGCTACGGAACTTTATCTTCGCCAGTTATCATCGTACAAAAATCGTTCACCACTCGTTGGATAGCTCTCGATTTACCTAACCATATTACGTTAACCACTGCGGAGTGCGTGGCCGACAAGCTGCGGTATGAGCGTGATTGTTTAAATAATTGTTTACACACATCACCTGGTGATCATTCTCAATAATTTATATTGACAAAATTATGACCATCAGAAGTGAAGTTGTTCGTTATTGGAATTAGGTAGGTACTTTACAGTTTGATATTACTTCCCAGTTTCGGCCCTGATCATCCTAGAAAGCTGATACTCGGTATACAAACTCTTGAGGGAACTCTAAATTCGAATTATGATATGCGCATGACTTGATACTAAGTTTGTTTGCACACAACATGAAAATGTCTCAATGTGTTGCAGACTCGTATGCAAGCGTTTTCTTTGTAATTGATGTTGCGTTGTACGGTAACTTACTTCTTTATTTTTATACAAAGTTTATACAACTCCTCCCCGCGTAACAAGTGTAAGAAGAATAATATTATTGTGCAATTGTAATTATTCATTTAATAAATGTATTTAAAAAAAAAAAAATCTTACTTGAGTAACCGATAGTTTTTGGAGATATTTTTATATCGATAGTGCATAGCCCGATAGTATCGGATATCGATACTTGAGTACCTAAGGGTGCTTACAGACTGGAGCTGCGATAAGAGCAAGGAAAGAGAGAGCAGAGAGTTGGCAGAGATCTTTCTAGACGATGGATGATCATTATTCCGAGAGGTTTTATGAATATTTTCGGATGGATATTACGACATTCTTATACATATTCTTATGACATATTATAAGTATACTTTTTTTCGTTTCCACGATGTCTTTGAGTCGACAATTGCTCTTCTTGAAATTTTGCTCATGTTGCTCCGAATTGTAAATTTTGAATAAACAATCAATTAATTTATTTCACAATATATACCTTAATAAATGCATAAAAAAAATTAAAAATCGGATTAAAAAAATGTCGTCAGAAACTATCGACTAGGCCGCTTACAGACTGGAGTTGCGATAAGAGCGAGGAAAGTGAGCGAAGAAAACAAACGCAGGTAGGCATAATATGAAGGAGCGCAGAGTGGGACTGCGAGCAAAGATAAGAGCGAAGAAAACAAGCCAGTTAGTTTTCGTCGCTCTTATAGCTGGTAAATTTGCTTAAAATTTCGGGTTAAAATACAATTTGACCATCTCTTTAATAATTGGTGCTGTACTTTATCTAGCAAGTAGTCGAATGTCGTAATATCCATCCGAAAATATTCATAAAACCTCTCGGAATAATGATCATCCATCGTCTAGAAAGATCTCTGCCAACTCTCTGCTCTCTCTTTCCTTGCTCTTATCGCAGCTCCAGTCTGTAAGCACCCTTAGGTACTCAAGTATCGATATCCGATACTATCGGGCTATGCACTATCGATATAAAAATATCTCCAGAAACTATCGGTTACTCAAGTAAGATTTTTTTTTTTTTTTTTTTTTTAAATACATTTATTAAATGAATAATTGCACAATAATATTATTCTTCTTATGCTACTCCCCGCACTAAGTAACACTTGTGACGCGGGGAGGAGTTGTATAAACTTTGTATAAAAATAAAGAAGTAAGTTACCGTACAACGCAACATCAATTACAAACTACAAATCAATTACAAAAAACAAAAGAACAATCTATATAAATTGTACAAAATTTATTTTATAAAAGAGTGAGTTCTAACTATGAGCTCTAGTTTTCATGTCTTTCATATGGCACATAAAAAAAATCGTCACGAAAATCGTCACGAAATTTGTCCCAAGTCGCCACAATGATGATTATGACCATCAGAAGTGAAGTTGTTCGTTATTGGAATTAGGAACAGTTTGATATTTCTGATGATTTTCGCTTACAACCGATTCGTTGCTACGGAACTTTATCTTCGCCAGTTATCATCGTACAAAAATCGTTCACCACTCGTTGGATAGCTCTCGATTTGGGTGCCTTGGGATTCCGTCCCGGGAGCAGGTAAAACCCACGCACGGTTAATCCCTCGGCTCGGGCGGACCTTGGATTTCCGTCCCGCCCTCTCTCAGCGTTGATTAGAAGTCTTTGTGAACAGCCAACATAAACACGTTACTTAAAAAACGTTTCACGGTTTTAAGGGGAAAGTGGACGACAAGTGTGCGAGAGAGAGAGAAGACACCAAAAGTTTATGCAAAATATTTCAACAGCCGGTTGAGCGATTTTCAATCTGAAAAAAGTTATGTTCATAGTTTTCCTAAACAAAATGCTGCATCAAAAAAAAATTTGAAAAAAATTTCAAATTCAAATTTTAGAAAAAGAATTTTGGACAATTTTAAATTTAAAAAAAAAACTTGGTTCCAGCCCCATTTTTGAGAATTTCCTGATTTCAAATTGCCAAGAACCAAAATTCTGCGATGAATAGCACGATCGTAAAACGAAAAATAAGAGTCAGTGATAGCAGCTTTCATCTCCCCTTTTAGACTGTGGATCTGCTGCGTCAATCATTCATAGGAAAGGTGATGAGTCCGAGATTTGACAGGTAGCACTTCTGACTGTAATGAAGGTGAGTGAGCTGAATCTATTCCCATTCGTCCAACATTGCAGACATTTCCAAGGGAACCTTTGAGGTAGAGGAGACTGTTATTAGAACAGTCAAATCTTACACAAAAGAGGCCTAACATCGCAAATGCACGGCTAGTTCTGATTTTTTGGTATGTTGTTCGGGACTGTTAGGGAAATCTAAATCCAATTTCGCAGGAATGAAAACCTTGCGCTTCTTTCGTAGCACTCGAAAAACCTCGAAATTGTTGCCCTTACTCTGGGTTTTTCGCTATAACTTTGAAACGATGCGTTTTTCGCGAATTGATACCACGGACTTATTTACAGGAGATAAGATTTGCTACACAATGAGACCAAGTGCAGCTCTGTTGGGTCAATAGTTACTGAGATACAACCTTTCAAAAATTGCTAATTTTTCAAAAAAGTGAAATTTTAAGTTTTGGTCCACTTCGGACCTAAAAATCATTGAAAATACGTATTGTACGAAGGACGTTAAACCGATAGATGTTGTAGCAAATTTAATTAGCTTTGAGTAAAAATAGTTAAGAAGTACAACGCCTTCCCATGACCCTCTTGGATTCGCCTGCGTCCGTGCTTTTTCCCGTTCTATTCGTTATAGCTCATCAGCCACAGACCCTACGCTTTCGAGATGGTCATTTTCGGATTCCCCATAAAATTAGGCTTCAGAATAACCTGGCATGTCCAGTTTGCACCCCACATGAGGCCCTAGCAGGGAGGGGAATGACAAGTCAGTGGAAACGTCACTTTAGGCGAATGGGAAATTAGTCCTAACTTTGACGGCGTGTAGCTCCGAAACGAAACGTCGCACGGAGTAGCGGTTTGTTTTGCTGGTTTCAGCGCATTCTTCTCGACGACTTTGAACCAACAAAATACCCCTAAAAAAATTGTTCCCTATTTTCCCCGAGATTTGAATATTTTGTGACGAATTTCGGTTGTTTGGATGTTATCTAGATGTTATCTAGGTGAAGTCGGAATTGCGATATCTTATTCCGTTCTCAAACTGGAGAACTTTAGAGATGAAGAAACGTGGTTGTTACTTGAGATGTTCTTCACGGTTCATATGCTCTAATCTGATAACGGAATGAGATGTCGGAATTCTGACTTCACCGTCGTGTTCAGCGTTGAAAAATCTATAAGCTGAGGTGTTACTCGGCAAAAAATGGAGACAAAATTTGTTACGCATCCAATTGTTACCTACTAATAATATGTAAAATTCAAATATTATTTGAATTAGGTGTTCTAAACTACACATTTTACATAAATCCAGTTATTTCGTCGAAAATTCGCTCTTATAGCTATGTTTATTTTTGAGGTCAGAAAAAAAACCCTGCTTGGTAGCCACTTCAGCAGATGAATTCAGCCCTCCGAACAACTGAGTGAGCTGGGGCCCGGTATCTATCCTAGATATCTAGGTAATAATATTATTACTTATAGCCACTTTACGCAGGTAGGTAAGTACGTTCATCCTACTTACCTTGCTGCGTGGGCTGCCGCAACGTTGTAGGTGGTTTTCGACCGCTTTTGCCGGCTTGGCCTTACGTGATTTTTCCCTTTTGGGGACACACGATACATTTCAACACAGACGCGATGGCACCGCGGGCTCGAATATAGAAAACTCTGCAAATTCTTGACACAACGGTTTATTATCTTCCTTGTGCAGATCACCCTTCTGTCTATACCAGACTGTGTTGCAAATCGGCACCATACCATATTCTCACCGTACTCATACCATATCATACGAATTTCTTTCCTATCATACCATATTGTACTATACCAAATCATACATACAATAATATACCATACCATATTCATACCATGTCATACAAACCGAGTGAATATTGAAATGTCATCCATTTCTGACCTATATTTAAAATTTCAAGTATCTAGCTCATCATCAAAATTTAATTTGTTTAAACAAATAGGTATTACTTAAACAATTTTACAGACAAGAAACCGAGTGAATATTGCATTGTGATCCAGTTCTGAACTATTTTTAAAATTTCAAGTCAATAGCTCATCATCAAAATTTAATTTGTATTATTACAAAAAGGTATTATTTAAACAATTTTACAGATGAGAAACCGAGTGAATATTGCAATGTGGTCTATCCCCGACTCACGGTTAAAATTTCTAGACTGTAGTTTACCGGGAAGATGAAAAAAGGTAGTTTTATTCTGGGCGTCTGGCGGTTGACCCACATGACGACCGTTTTCGACGCGAAAGTTTAGTGTTTTTCCTAAACCTTTGCGCGCTAACTGTGAACTAACGGCTGGTCGCACAAAAATCCAATTGGTCTTAAAAGATTCGTAATTTTTCAGGTCATTCAAAAGTGAACTAAAAATTACACGGTTCAGTTGAATATTTTGAGATATGACATTGTCGAAATTTTAAATTTCGTTTTGAACCCCTTCCCCTTGACCTAGGGTTATGAAAAGTTTCGAGGATCATTGTGGGGCTGGTCCAAACCCAGAAACCAAATTTCGTAATTTTAACTCAACGCTAACTGGGCAAAGTGGCGCGGACGGCGTACGGCGGACGGACGGATTTTTTTTTATTCGATTTTCTGAATCTACGTATCTTGAAACGTAAACCAACAAATTTTGAGGGGGGGTTAAAAAAATTTTTTCTTTGGGCGATTCCAATGGTTCATTATCGAAGATAATAAACCAAAAATAGAATGTAGAAAGCGAATAATAATAATAATAAACGAATGTAGAAAAAATGAGGCGCTAGTACGAGCGATGCAAGCTGAAATGAATGTATGAGCAAGCCTACCGAAGATCGGAGATAAGAGGTTCGAGACCGCGAAGGGTGGGGGGCGACTTAATGTACATACGCGAGGACTTTGCCCATTTGATGCTATTGTAGGGTTATCGTTTCCACGGAGGGAGACGGATGGAGAGGAGTGGTTCAAGAGAACGGATTGACACAATGGCTACCGAGGAAAGCGAGCGTGGTGACCTTGAGCGCCGAATTGGGGTCTGCAGCCATTCTTTTTTCCTTCAAAACCAACATTACCATTTTTCGTTTTACGTCTTGTATATTTACGCAATCATTGAAATGATGCTCTCAAAACCCATCCAGCCATATTGGGAAGGGGGCTTGCACCGGCTTTTTCCAAATTTCAACCTCTAAACCTCAAAATTTTCAAATTTTCCAATTTTAAATTTGTATAAAAATTAAATGAATTGATGCAGCAACTTGTAGGGGCGTATGAAGGCAAACTGCGTTTCCCAAACTGTTATAAATTGGATGGTTCCAAAATGAGACTGCAAAAACTTTTGATGCGTCAGTAACGCCATCTCTTATCCCAGAATCATACTAAGGGCCCGTCCACTTCCCCCTTAAGTGAAGATCAGGAATGGCTAGTGGTTCCTCCGATAAACCTCCCCCAATCAACTGATTAATACCATATAGATTAGTTGGACATATAGATCAAGTGGACGGGGTTGCGGAATAAAAACATCCCCTAATCAACTGATTAGTACCATATAGATTAGTTGGACATATAGATCAAGTGGACGGGGTTGCGGAATAAAAACATCCCCTAATCAACTGATTAGTACCATATAGATTAGTTGGACATATAGATCAAGTGGACGGGGTTGCGGAATAAAAACATCCCCTAATCAACTGATTAGTACCATATAGATTAGTTGGACATATAGATCGAGTGGACGGGGTTGCGGAATAAAAACATCCCCTAATCAACTGATTAGTACCATATAGATTAGTTGGACATATAGATCAAGTGGACGGGGTTGCGGAATAAAAACATCCCCTAATCAACTGATTAGTACCATATAGATTAGTTGGACATATAGATCAAGTGGACGGGGTTGCGGAATAAAAACATCCCCTAATCAACTGATTAGTACCATATAGGGTACTGTCACAACTGGCCTTGCGTGTATATTATATTATTAGTGTATATTATACGATGATATGTTTCACAATGTCTGTAGTTTTTTTTTACTTTCCTCAGAACGGAGTTCCAAGGTTTCAGTAGGCTGGGTCCAAGTTGTTGGGACGGAATCCCAAGGTGCCAGTGAGCCCCACGCTAAAGGTAGGGACGGAATCCCAAGGTTTTTTAAGCCGGCTTAATATTTTAATGAGGTTCCGGGACGGAATTCGTAGCCGCCCCTCGATTTACCTAACCATATTACGTTAACCACTGCGGAGTGCGTGGCCTTTTTATTCGATTTTCTGAATCTACGTATCTTGAAACGTAAACCAACAATTAATTTCCATCATTATCATATTTTTACAACGTTCATTGAAAAAAACTACGACACCACTGTTCTGATTGATAAATCGAGTAGAGCTGGTAGAATTATAGCCTAACAGATTATGCACCGAGCTTTCAACGGCACTCCACGTCTCCGTAAGACATATCAGGTCAGGTTTTTTAATCACTGTTTCTGGGTTTACTACCATTTCATCAAAATTATGCCGCAAACTTCTAATGTTGCTATTCATGAGAATCAAGTCGCTCTGGTTATCTTAAATTCATTATTCAAATCTGATACATTAGAACATACCACTTCATTTGTGAGTTCTAATCCATCTATATTACTCGTATTTAAAATCCCGTCCATACAAAAATGTTTGCTGCCCAAAGAATTGCACTAAATAAACGTTTTACATATTATCAATATCGCCCAGGCTGCGAATAACTTGTACCCTGCCACCTTCCTCCCTTCTAACATGGGTCCTGAGGTGGATCCTTCTTTTTGGTAGCCATCAATATTTCACGTCTGATGGAAGAGAGGTTCTCGTTCACGTAGATTCTTGAATCCGGCCAGGATGACTGAATCTGCGACGCCGTTAGGTTCTTCCTTGCACGAGCTGCACCCACCACCGAATCACGATCCTCTTCCTTCCCCAACTTCGCGACGATCTTCCGCGGCTGCTGAGCGTCCGCCCTCCTTACGCCAACACGAAAAGCCGTCGTTACATCAACCTCCAGTTTCCGGGCGACAGCCCTAGCCACCTCACCTACATCCTCATTCGGAGTTTCAGGGACTCCATGAATTTCGACGTTACATTTACGCGTTTCCATCTCCAAGTAATCCACATTAGATTGGAGATTCGCTAGTGTCTCCTTCAGACAGCGGTTTTCACTCAGGAGGGCCTGCATATCTGATTTCATTGTCTTCATTTCAGACGAAAATTCATCAAATTTGTCACTGATGAATTCGACAGACCCTCGAAGCTCTTTCACTTCATTTTGAAGAGCGGGCAGCTTGTTCAGCTTTTGATTCATTTGTTTGATTTGTTCCAGAATCTGTCTAACATCGTCGGCGACGGGTACCGCCGAATTAGTTTTACACTTGATACACTTCCATTTGGCTCGAAAATCAGAACTCATCTTTTTGAAGTTCGACTCAGTCATCGAGCAACGAATATAGTGAAACACATTCCCGCAGGGCCCGGAACATCTCAAGGTATCGGCTGGGATCAGTGGATCCGAGCAAGCGAAACACACGGTAGGCATCGTGATCGAACGTACACGTCTCACAAACGTAAACACTGATCCCCCCAAAAAACACTCCGTGTAAAAATCCTCGCAAATATCATTCTTCAGAGGCCGGAAAAAGTTATGATATCCACTTTCCCCGCCCGCCCTTTTCCTCATTAAGGAGCTAAGTATAATGAAAAGCTTAACCACTTCACAAGCACCGTACCCCTTTCGAAATCTCCCCTTGGCGCTATTGCGAGACGTTTTTATTACTTCCACAAGCAACTAATACTTGATGGTGGTTAACGTTTTATACAAGTATTAGTTGCTTGTGGAAATAATAAAAACGTCTCGCAATAGCGCCAAGGGGAGATTTCGAAAGGGGTACAGTGCTTGTGAAGTGGTTAAGCTTTTCATTACACTTAGCTCCTTAATGAGGAAAAGGGCGGGCGGGGAAAGTGGATATCATAACTTTTTCCGGCCTCTGAAGAATGATATTTGCGAGGCGGGGTGATTTTTACACGGAGTGTTTTTTGGGGGGATATCACATCTTTTTGTTGTTGAAGTGGGTCATGTTATAAAGAAGGTCTATGCGAAATTTCAAGTCGATTGGTCCTTTTACCCAGGCTGTAGACTCGTCAAAGTTGCCAAAATTAGCCTAAATTTCAGGTTTTTTGTTTCTAAAAGTTTTTTGGGTTGAGATAATGGGTTAAACTTTCAAAAGGCACTAGTTGATGTTGAAACGAAGCTCTGTGCAAAATTTCAAGTCAATCCGTGAAGGTGGAAAGGCCTAACTGATTAAGGAGAGGAAGAACAGGTAAGGGTGAAAAACCGGGTTTTTGAAGTTATATAACTCGGCTCCCTTTAAAGATATCGACTTGAATCTTTCAAAAGGCACTTGCTACACTTGAAACGAAGCTCCGTGCAAAATTTCAAGTCAATCGGTGAAGGTGGAGAGGCTGTAGCCTTGACCGACTGCAAAAAGTAGAAAAACGTGGTAATTGGTTTTTGAAGTTATATAACTCGGCTCCCTTTAGACCTAGCGACTTAAAACTTTCAGGGCTTTCTTCTATCCACACCATAAAGATCCAAACCAAATTTCAAGTTGATCGGTCTACTAGGAGCCGAGATATGGCCATAATTAGCCTAAATTACCCTAAATTTCAGTTTTTTTGTCCCTAATTTTTTTGGGTTGAGATAATTGCTTATTTCGTTCAAATGGCACTGAGCCATGCTATAAAGAAGGTTTGTAAAAAAATTCAAGTCGATTGGTCCTTTTACCCAGGCTGTAGACTCGTCAAAGTGGACAGAATTTTCCTAAGGTTTCTGTTTTTTTGTTTCTAAAACTTTTTTGGGTTGAGATAATGGGTTAAATCTTATATAAGGCTCTGTCTCAAGGTTAAATGAAGCTCTGTGCAAAATTTCAAGTCAATCGGTCAACGTGGAGAGGCTCCAGCCTTGCCTGTCTGAACAAGGAGAAGAAGAAGGAGAAGAAGGAGAAGAACAATCTAAGGCCGAAAAACCGGGTTTTTGAAGTTATGTAGCTCGGCTCCCTTTAGACCTATCGATTTGAAACTTTCAGGGCTTTCTAATATACACTCAAACAAGACCCACACCAAATTTCAAATTGATCGGTCAAATAGGAGCCGAGATATGGATACCTCGAAAACGCGTTTCGTGACGTCCGGTAAACATGCACTCGGCATCGTTCGTTTTCTCAACTTCTTTGCTTGGCGGGGCGGAACGCTACCGCGTTCCTAGATACCACAAGATGCCTCGGCGAGGCCCTAAAAACCACTTCCCCTCCTTTTTCCTTTTTGAGAACAATGCCCCCCCCCCTCTCTCCCATTCAATATAAAATCACTAGGAGAAAAATCGTCCCTCGCGCCATGAAAACAAGAAGATGAAACTAGTTTGGTGGGGAGACCTCGAGATGATATCGAAACCCTTTTTGGAGGAGACGTTCGGCCCTCTTCGGCTGTTCGGTCGGTTTTTGTCGACCATTCGAGCTCCGAGGATGAGAAGGGCTTGTAACCAAGATTTCTAATCAGTTCTTATATAGCCGGCTCCGTTTTTACCGGCATTCCCACGTTTTACCTTTTTCAAAAATGCTACAACCTCCTTGGCCCTTGGCGAGTCCATTAAAAGTCCTCTAGAAGGATGTCGTTCTTCGTATCAAGTACCAACCTACGGAGAAAAGATCCGATTTTTCAACTTTTTATTCAATAAAACATTTTTTTTTTTTTTTCCTTTTTCACAAGGTGTTTCTTGAAGTGGAATTATATCATAAATAACCGTTGGGCCGTTGGGAACAAGAAACAACAAGCTCATCGACCATCTAACATGTCTTGTTTTTTTGTATTTTTTAAAACAGTATAAAACACAAAATTGTTAACTAAAGTAAATCATTTATTTATTACGAGGGTGGATCAAATATAAACGGGCCTTTTATTCTAAAAAATTCATTTTAACCAATAAAATAAATTTATTCTTACCATCATTTCTCTACATAATCCTCTCACAGGAAATACACTTCTCCCAGCGATTCGCCAACTTACCATTTTTATAGAAGGAAGGGGGGCGGGTATCCAACCAATTGCGCACTAATTTGAGCGGTCCAAACATGTGAAAGTCACAGGGTGACAAGTCTGGACTGTAGGCTGAGTGTTCCACGGTAGTCCAATGCATTTCCAACAGTTTTTCCCTTGTTAATGTTGCTGTGTGTGGCCTAGCGTTGTCGTGGAGAAGCAACACCTCCCTAATGGGACAGCCACGTCTTTTTCGCCAATATGCCATCCCAACTTGGTCCAGGAGGCCACAGTAGTACAGGGCATTGATGGTAGGACGTTTGTGTAAAAAAATCGACGAGCAGGACACCCCTCCAGTCACAACAGACTCAGCGATGTTTTCTTGGGTCTTGCTGTGGTGCGAGGACGGCGATCATGAGGTTGATTCTCGACACATTCACAACCTGTTGCGAACTGGGAACACCAATCTTTCACCCGTGCCCATGAAAGGATCTGTTCCCCGAACTGTTCTCACAATCGTCGATAAATTTTGGCCAGTTTCACGCCTTTCATGGTCAAAAACCTGATTACAATCCGTTGTGCAACGGAGGGGTGAACTTCTGTCTCACTCATCGTGATAAGACCACTATTATTGTTAAGCTGTACAAGTATACCCGAAGAAGACACTATTAAATACCTAGGAGTAAAACTCGATAAAAAACTCTGCAAATTCTTGACACAACGGTTTATTATCTTCCTTGTGCAGATCACCCTTCTGTCAATACCAGACAGTGTAGCAAATCGGAACATACCTACCATATTCTCACCGTACTCATACCATACCATACGGATTTCTTTCCTATCATACCATACTGTACTATACCAAATCATACATACCATAATATACCATACCATACTCATACAGTGTCATACAAACCGAGTGAATATTGAAATGTCATCCAGTTCTGACCTATATATAAAATTTCAAGTGTCTAGCTCATCATCAAAATTTAATTTGTTTAAACAAATAGGTATTATTTAAACAATTTTACAGACAAGAAACCGAGTGAATATCGCATTGTCATCCAGTTCTGACCTATTTTCAAAATTTCAAGTCAATAACTCATCATCAAAATGTAATTTGTATGATTACAAAAAGGTATTATTTAAACAATTTTACAGATGAGAAACCGAGTGAATATTGCAATGTGGTCAATCCCCGACTCACGGTTAAAATTTCCAGTCTGTAGTTTACCGAGAAGAAGAAAACAAAGTAGTTTTAATGATGGTCGTCGGGAGGAGGGGGGGGGGGATTGCCCGACCTAACGGCCGTTTTAGACGCGAAATCCTTGTGAAGATCACACTTCAGTCTATACCAGACTGTGTTACAAATCGGCACCATACCATATTCTCACCGTACTCATACCATACCATACGAATTTCTTTGCTATCATACCATACTGTATATACCAAATCATACATAGAATAATATACCATACCATAATCATAACATGTCATACAAACCGAGTGAATATTGAAATGTCATCCATTTCTGACCTATATTTAAAATTTCAAGTATCTAGCTCATCATCAACATTTAATCTGTTTAAACCAATAGGTATTAGTTAAACAATTTTACAGACAAGAAACCGAGTGAATATTGCATTGTGATCCAGTTCTGAACTAATTTTAAAATTTCAAGTCAAAGCTCATCATCAAAATTTAATTTGTATTATTACAAAAAGGTATTATTTAAACAATTTTACAGATGAGAAACCGAGTGAAAATTGCAATGTGGTCTATCCCCGACTCACGGTTAAAATTTCTAGACTGTAGTTTACCGGGAAGATGAAAAAAGGTAGTTTTATTCTGGGCGTTTTCGACGCGAAGTTTAGTGTTTTTCCTAAACCTTTGCGCGCTCACTGTGAACGAACGGCTGGTCGCACAAAAATCCAATTGGTCTTAAAAGATTCGTAATTTTTCAGGTCATTCAGAAGTGAACTAAAAATTACACGGTTCAGTTAAATATTCAGAGATATGACATTGTCGAAATTTTAAATTTCGTTTTGAACCTCTTCCCCTTGACTTAGGATTATGAAAAGTTTCGAGGACCATTGTGGGGCTGGTCCGAACCCAGAAACCAAATTTCGTAATTTTAGCTCAACGCTAACTGGGCAAAGTGCCACGGACGGCGTACGGCGGACGGACGGATTTTGGTTTATTATCTTCGATAATGAACCATTGGAATCGCCCAAAGAAAAAATTTTTTTAACCCCCCCTTTAAATTTGTTGGTTTACGTTTCAAGATACGTAGATTCAGAAAATCGAATAAAAAAAAATCTGTCCGTCACCCGTACGCCGTCCGTGGCACTTTGCCCAGTTAGCGTTGAGCTAAAATTACGAAATTTGGTTTCTGGGTTTGGACCAGCCCCACAATGATCCTCGAAACTTTTCATAACCCTAGGTCAAGGGGAAGGGGTTCAAAACGAACTTTGAAATTTCGACAATGTCATATCTCTAAAGATTCTCACGAAACGGTGTACTTTTTAGTTCACTTTTGAATTACCTGAAAAATTACGAATCTTTTAAGACCAATTGGATGTTTGTGCGATCAGCCGTTCGTTCACAGTGAGCGCGCAAAGGTTAAGGAAAAACACTAAACTTCGCGTCGAAAACGTTCGTCACGTGGGTCAACCCCCAGACGCCCACAATAAAACTACCTTTTTTCATCTTCCCGGTAAACTACAGTCTAGAAATTTTAACCGTGAGTCGGGGATAGACCACATTGCAATATTCACTCGGTTTCTCATCTGTAAAATTGTTTAAATAATACCTATTTGTTTAAACAAATTAAATTTTGATGATGAGCTAGATACTTGAAATTTTAAATATAGGTCAGAAATGGATGACATTTCAATATTCACTCGGTTTGTATGACATGGCATGAGTATGGTATGGTATATAATATATATTATTGTATGTATGATTTGGTATAGTACAGTATGGTATGATAGGAAAGAAATTCTAATGGTATGGTATGAGTACGGTGAGAATATGGTATGGTGCCGATTTGCAACACAGTCTGGTATAGACAGAAGGGTGATCTGCACAAGCAAGATAATACACCGTTGTGTCAAGAATTTTGTTCTGAGGTACGTTTCGTGCTACGAAAATGAAGGTAATTTCGAATGTTTGTTGGTTGGTACTTCTTTTATAGAAAAATTATTACCGACGTAGTATTAAAAACCCCAGAATTATATCGTTATAATTATAATCAGAATGATTTTGTTGAAGGCTGCATCACATTCACGAGTCCAGTTCCATGGTGTGTCATTTCTCACCTGAAAATACAAGGGTTCAAGAATTCTTGCTGCTCCCCTGACAAATTTGACGTAAAATGTCACCATCCCAAGGAATGAACGAAGGGCACTGGCGTCCTTCGGTACAGGACACTTCTTGATTGCTATGACATGCTGATCCGTTGGGTGACATCCATTCACATCAAAAATATGACCGAGGTATTCAATTTGCTGAGCTCCAAATTTACATTTGGTGGGTTTCACACGTAAATTGGCATCATGGAGAGCCTTGAGGACAGCGTCAAGTCTGGAGTTATGCTCCTTAAAATTTGCACCAGTGACCACTATGTCATCCATCAGGACTTTCACTCCTTTTATTCCGCGGAGCAATCGCTCCATAACTTCTTGGAATTCATCTGGAGCATTCGTAATTCCGAAACATAGCCTACGATAACGGAAAAGTCCAAGGTGTGAATTGATGGTGGTCAACGGTCGTGAGGAGTCATCCAGTTCACATTGCTGGAAGGCGTCTTTCAAATCTATTTTTGAGAAATATCTCGCGCCTGCAAAGTCGCTGCATAAGTGCTCCATATGTGGCAGGAGGTAGCTGCTGGGTTTTAACTGTGGGTTTAGGGTCAAACGGAAATCACCACAGATGCGCATGGTTCCATCAGCCTTGAGGATTGGGACAATTGGTGTAGCCCAATCACTTGATTTGATGGGCTCCATAATTCCTGCATTTACTAGTCTATAAATTTCGTTTTCAACTTTCTCTTTAAGCGCCAGTGGCAATCGGCGGGCCTTGAGAAAAACTGGTGTTGCTCCTTCCTTCAATTTCAGTGTAATCTTGTATTTTGAAAAGGTTCCCACACTTTCGTCAAAAACGCTTCCATATTTCTTCAAAATTTCATGGACCTCAGCAGGAGCCTTCGGAAATAACTTCGCCGCTTTATTAGAAATATGCAAGAATGGAGAGCACTTAAGCACTTTTAAGCCCTGACGGCCGATTAATGGGGGTCCACCCTGCTTCACAACATAAAAATTTAAAGTGTGACGTTTCCCATCTTCACTATAGACCTGGGCGGAAAATTTTCCAATGGGAACAATCGGGTTACCCACATAATCTGTCAAATTCAAATCATTTTTCGTGAGTTTTATATGGTCAAAATGTTGTTGGTAAAACGTTTCACTAATAACGTTGTAATGTGATCCAGTATCGATCTGGTACGTCAATTTCTTTTTACCAACATCTAAGGACAATGTATATGGAGAAGGAGCAGTTTTAGATGTCATAATATTGTAGAACGAATCACTGAGAGCAACCTCATCGTCACTGTCATAACTACTGCAGCTGGAGTGTTGCCTCTCTATATATTTGTGCTTCCTTTTGTCCTTAATTTTAGGTTTGTCCTTCTTATTAGGACAAACTGTAGCTAAATGACCTTTGGCGGAACAAATATTGCATGTATATTCACGGTACTTACAATTGTCAGAGACATGATTTTTGCGACCACAGTGGGTACAGGGTGTAGCATTGAGCTTGTGTTGTGCGGAACTGGCCTTGGGGGGGTGTTTCTTTCTTGTACCTTTATGTAGGAAAACACCTGCATCAGGTTTGACTTGAATGCTGACCCGTTGTTTCCGTTCCTCGACCGCAGCTTCTTTGCCTGAGGCTAGATCAACAATACTTCCCAAAGTCACTGTTGTGAGGGAAGCGTCTTCCTCAAATAGCCTGTCTTGTATTGTACCCTCACCATAGCCAGATACGAATTTGTCCCTAAGGACGACTTTCAATTCGTCCCCAAACTTACACTAAGTGTTTTAGTCGGGCGGCCCACTCACGTGCGGTCTCATCTGGTCGTTTAGTGGCACAATAAAACAAATGTCGGTGGCTGAAGTATGATTTAGGAGGTGCGTAATGTTCCTCTAACAGTTTAATCAACGTCTTATACTTCGTATTGTCTAATTTGTCAGGCATACACAGACTCTCAAGCAGTTTTATTGCCGAGTCCGAAATGACAGTGAGAAGGGTGGCTTTTTGTTTGTCTTCGCCGTCGATGTCCTCACGTACGAAATAGTTCTTCAATTTGGTGTGAAAAACGTTAAAATCACCCGTTTCTTCGAAGAAAATACCTTGCAGTCGGGTCATGCCGGCGTCGGGGTATCACAACGGGGTCCCGCGAAATCAAAACAAAACACTCGAAACGAACTGCTCACACACGGGTTTCGTAAAATCGTCGCCAAGTTGTTAGTTAACAGATTAATATGAATCTGTTATACCTATAATAATTAATATGAATTATTAATCAGGGAACGAGTGAACATTAGAAACGTGTTAATTTGAACTGTTTTATTAAAGTCACGCGTGGTGGTTGACGTGAACGAATGCCAGGAGGCAATCGTGGTTATACCAAGTGTATAATGGAGGAAGTCACAACATAGGGGATCACACCTTCTCCGTCCTTGATATTGTTTATTCTTAGTTTGACCCTTTTCATGGTTCGAGCTTCAATTGTGTAGCTAGTATTCGTGTGTAATTGATGAAAGTGTACTGGGACATTTTTGATAGCTGTGCTGAGTGTGTTTCTTAGCAAGTCAATCTTGGCGTTTAGTTGTTTTAAACCATCTAAACCTAATAGCAAATCAAATTTGTCGTGGAATTGGAATACGAAAAATTTCAGGTTGAGGTTTCTTTTTCCGAACAATTCTCCGCATGGGACCAAAGTACTTAATTCACCAATTGTAGTTCCGTGTGCAGTAGTCACTTGAAAGGGATCTTTGGACAATTTTTTATGAAAATACTTATGAGCTATAGCTGGATTAATAAATGAATTAGTACTAGCGGTATCAATTAAAATTCTTAATTCTAGGTTAGGTAAAATAATGTAAGGTAATTCATTCTTGTTATTTCCCAAATTCATCAAGTTAAATTGGGGTAATCGGGATAGTCCATTTCTAAAAAAGGATTGTCTTCACTCATGGTTTGTATGTTTTCGTTCGGCTCTGTTGTCGAGTGACTTTCAACTTTATCGTCTGTAATCTCCTCACCTTCTATATTACGATTATGGAACTGAGGGAGAGGCGTTGTTATCGTCTGTACTCCGCTCATCGGCGTTTGCGGGAAAGGTGGGCGATTACTATAGGGCTGAGTTCGCGGTGCGAACGGCTGTTTTGTCTGGGGGAATTTCTGTTGATTCGACATCTGTCCAGGTGCATTATTACGCTGGGGATGCTGATAAGGTGGACGATGGGTAAGGTTTTGGCCTTGAGGAGGCTTAAAGTTGTTGGTGTGAGGGACAGCTTTATTATCTGGTTTGATAAAGTTTTGCCGGTAAGAGTAGAACTGGAAATCATTTGTTAACAAACCATGAGCTGAATCTAAATCGGAAGGTTTTCTTGATTGCAAAAGGCTTCCTAGAGGCTCCTTTAGTCCCCTTAGCGCTAATTGCTGAAATAAATAAATTTGATGTTCAGAATTTGGGACTGCATTATTTTTAAGATACATCACCGTTAAGTTAAGGTATTTTCTTATTTTTTCTAAGTACATGAAAGCAGATTCATTATTTTGTTTT